>JAVLVB010000845.1:0-16420 GCA_032876305.1 Orestias chungarensis | reverse complement strand
ATCCATCCATCCATCCATCCATCCATCCATCCATCTATCTGTATTTTCGGTTTAAAAGAGTTAAATATTTTCGGGCTCCTCACTTTTTACCCCCCCTCTCCCCTTTTGTTAGAAAAAAAAATGCAAATGCCAAAATAACAAAGAAGTCGGAGGAACAATGGCGTTAAACTTGGTTTTTCTGTAACATTTTATTTAGTCGATTAGGAAAATCGATTTCAATCCTTTAATTTTGACTTTATTGAAGATATTTTTCGCCTCTTCCTCTGAATTTAATGAACAGAAAAACAAACAGGAAAATGTCCAGTAAAATCAGAAACCTTTTTTTTTACGCACTAAATGTTTTTCTTGTCTCGACAAAGTTTATTGGTTCATTTTAATGGCCACTAAATCATTTTAATATTAGTTTGATCGAATCTACGAGCTGCTCCTGATCTAATAGCAGTTCAGTCTTTGTTAAAAGATCTCTGGTTGTTTCTGTTGAACAGATTATTTCTAAATATTCCTCCGCAATTGAACAATAAGACTTTTTTGTGTTGCTGCAGAAAAGCACATTTTCTCTATTTCATGTATTTTTAACCCCTGGATGAAAATCTTCGCTTTTCCTTTATAAATTCTATTTTTTCTAAATTGATCGGGATTTTCTGCAGCTCAGATCCAGAGAATATTCTCCACCAACCTGATGAAGGCCGGTCGGAGTACCTGGTGCAGTAAACCCAGGCCGGCCAGAGCAGCGGGCCGGCCGCGGGGCCCGCAGGGGCCGCGGCGGCTCCCGGGGCCTCCGGGGCCTCGCTGGCCTCTGTCCCGGCATGCTTTGAGGCAGTCCTGGGAGCTTTTCTCGCTGACAGATCGCCGGTGTCCTCCCGCCTGGTTGTATTTCGACCGAAGTCCGGCCGTAAGATGGTGTCTATGTAGAAGTTGGTGATCCTGCTGGACTGCTGGTCCCCAGCATGATGCTGCTGCTGCTGCTGCTGCTGCTGATGATGATGCTGCTGCTGTCCAGCCAGGACCTCCCGCTCCCCTCCTGACTCTTTTGGGCTCCGGGCTTCTTCTGGGATATTATCCTCCATAATGATGCTGACCTCAAAGTCCAAACTAAGAGCTCCCTGATCGATCTCTCTGGTCCTTCTAGTAACCAATGAAAGACTAAAAAGCGCTTTTGGTTTCTGCGCAGCTGAGCTGTGGGATTTTTGGCCAGGAACACTCCAGCTTTCCTTTGTGATGAGAGCATCCCTCTCCTGCCTGCTCACTGCTCTCTGCTGGCTTCCATCAAAGCAGAGGCAGGAAACTGGGAACTCTCCGGAGTTTTTCCAGCTCCATGCGCGCAGATCTGGATGCTCCAAACGCTCTTCATGAAAACAAGCTGCTCAAACAGTTCCACTGAACATTTTTGGGTCTGATTTCTGATTGGCTGAAACACTTCGCGCTGACGTCACACTACGGGCCTTTTGGACACGTGTTTCTGACCAATGGAGGCACAGAGTCTGTGTATCATGTGGGATTTCCGGGATTTCCTTTTTAGTCAAGATATGAAAAATCTAAACACCAAACTGGCTGTCAGGCTTTTATCAATCACACATGTCCTTATTCAAAGGTTTTTCTTGGTGAGTTGTAACACACTAACCTAAAATCTGTTAAGTCGATCCTGTTTTAATTCATAGTTATTGATTTGATCCTATTTATCAAACAGTTCATCACATTTAATCAATTATTTATTCATTTTAAAACAGTAATCTAAGAAAATCCAGATTACATCCAGGCATTTATTCCTCCTGGAGAAGAGGCAGTACATGAAAGCTTGTGTTGTCTAACAAGGATGTCTCATAGTGAGCAAGCATGAAGCGACAGTGGAGAGAAAAAAGTCCCCTCTGAAGCATCTCTTCCTCCAGATCCACACAACAGAGAGTCAGTGGCAGATAAAGCTCCACTAACATGTTTGCATTCAGTTATTCATTAAATGCACTCAATCTATCTAATGTCCAATCTGCCTAATTTCTGTTTCAGTAACTTCACCATTTGAACTGGATAATCCAGGAAAGTTTGTGGATAAAATGACAATCTGATGGTCAAGAATGTGATTTTAATCTATTGCATTGGAACAAAATGTATTAAATTGAATTTAAACAAAATCCACAACCAAAAAATTTTGTTGTTGATTTATTGGTTCATAATTGACTAGAAAGCACATGAGAACCGCTGTCTCATTCTCTCTAGATTTATTTGATTTAATGGTTTAGGAACCCAGGAAATGTTTTGGTGTCCCATCATTTTATGAAATTCTGTTGCAGAAAATATTTCTTTATTGAAACACACAGAACAGAGGATGTGATTTCCTTTACCTGCACAGATATTACACACGTTTGTTATCAATGCATGTCCTTAACAAGCAGGACACACGTTTAAAGCTGATGTGTTTAAGGTACAATCCTGAAGTTCATAATAATTTAAACTAAGTTAAACACAATTTCAATAATAAATGATGTGGAGATTTTCTTATATTATTTTACAGCATAAGTTTATCTTTAAATGGTGAAATAAAACTGGTCAACTATCCATGGAGAGGCTGCTGGCTCTGAATGTTTGTGTTTATGTAGTAAAAAAGGAAGCTCAAATTAGTAATTAAAAGCTCAAACAAATAAAAATACAGTCAGTCAAATAATAATAGACTAATCAATATCACGGCCTGATTATTTAGGTATGAATAGTAATCATTTTTATAATGTATAAACATTTGCAGGTGAGAACACGAGAAACTTTAAAGTTTATAACTGTGGAACCATCTAAGTGTTTCAGATCACAGCAAACGACTTCAAAATGTTATCTGTAACTGGTTATGGTTGGACGTAAGTGAAGCAGCACTATGTGTACATGAATGTGTATTTGAACTCTTCCTCAACAGAAACTTACTGATTAAACTTCTTTTATTTTTTTATATGTTTGTTTTCCTCACACTCCTATAAAAAGTAAATGTTCCTCTTTAGTTATTTACCAACATAAACATAATTTAACCGTGTCAATGAGACATCAGGTCACCTGGTTTATAAAATGTTTTACATGCCTTAGATTTGATTTATATCTCACCTGTTTGTGGATGATTTAAGGGAGATGTGGCTGCGAACTAGTTAGATTTATTCAGTTAAACATGCTTTTAAAGGTATTTCTGGGAGTCTAAATATTAGTAAATGTACTAAATAATAACAGCTGACTGCGTGTGACCGGCGCTGGCTCTGCTGGGTTGGATAATGGATGGATGGGAAATGTTGAACTCACTGCAGTCATACTTGGTTAGACTGTCTGGCTAATCTACTCAATCAACACCGAAAACACCAGACAGACTTAGTTAAAGTGAGACCTCCAGTTTGTACACAGGCTTCATAGTTGTAATGCAATGCTTAGAGGTCACACTGAGGTCAGGTTAACAAATAATAAACATTTGACTGGAAGAATGAATGAATTAGCTACTATATTAGTTTCTTAAGCTCTATGCTAAAATAAAAAAGTTCGAGACACTCAGAAAATGTTTGTTCTGTCAGACTTTGTTATTATTATCAATTATATTTCTGTTTTATTTGATTCTGAATCATTCAATAGTTTGTTCGTTTATCTAATTACAGCAAATTTAATCGGATGCAATATTCAAAAAGTGCACAGTAATTTAGTTAGTCTTTACCAAAAACATTTACTTGAGTATAAGTTCCCCCCTGATCATCTTCCACTAGTCTTCTTTTTACATTAGCTGCTCTAAAACAGAAGGATCTTCCTTGGAAGCTATTGTAGTGCCCATCACTGCTTTTGTAGTTCGCTTCATTTGTATTTACAAGCCATAACCAACTAAGACTAAAACAAGAAGTGTTGAGTGTATTGGTTTAACAGCGATTCCATGTCATTTCGATTCCTGGTGCATTGCTCCTCTTTATTAAATATTAATTCTACATATCATTTAGAAACAGTGCAGCCCAAAGAGTTTGTTCCCACTTGTGGAAAGAGTCGGCAGACAAAGCAGAGGTCAGCTTCCTATCCTCTGTACAAAACCTCTCAGGGGAGGAGGAGACAGCTTTGAGGTTAGGAGACACTTCCTGTTCCTCTTAGTGTTCCCTGTTCATTCAAGAATCAGGGAATTAGCTTAGAATCCCACACATGATCTTTATTCCTGGGATCTGTTTCTGTGAAAGAGCTGCCAGAAGGAATCTCTTACTGATTATTTAGTGTTTTATTTTGTTTTTATTCAACATTTCCTCCAATCTATCAAACTGAAAGGAAATATAGTGTCTGGAATACAAATGTTTATTTTCTGCTCTTTCTCCAGCGCTAATGACATTCACACAGCTGCACTCACAAACTCGCACACATCCACACCCTTTTATGCAGAATGTAGAGTTAAATGCCTTGCCCAATGGCACGCCAGCATAAAGCAAGGGGGAGGCTGAAAGCAAACACTCAACTCTTGAATTGCAAGGCAATGAATTTACCCCCTGAACCAGATCACAACAATATGTTGAAAGATTATGATTTAGGAGATGAATGGAAGCTTTTTGAGCTTCTTTGTTTCTTTAATTTCAGGATGTCTGATCTATGAGTCAGTCCACCTGGTAATTAAATAAGTGTGGGATTTTCATCACTGACTAAGAAAGGACCCTGTTTACTTTCAGAAACAAAGTAAGAAATAAAATCCCCTTCCAGTCAGATCCCATTTTAGAGTGGCTTCAGCAAAAAACAAACCAGGATAAGTTAATGAGATATTAGCTCACACCAAATGTAACATTAATGATTCTCCCTCCTCTGTAGAAAGAGCAGAAAACAATTGAGTTCAGTTTATTCATAAAAGGCAAATTCATGACCAGCCATTGGAAAGCACTTCACAAGAAAAATCATTAAAATCCAGTCATACGTAGGTTTTAATTGATCCTGGTTATCAAACAGTGCAAGTTCAGTACATGATTAGAATAGAATAAAGTTCCTTTTATTGTCATTATAAACATTGTACAATGAGATTGGAAGACCACTCCTTTCAGTGCCGTGCAAAAAAAAATGTCTAAAAAATAGATACAGAAATAAACAGAAGTAAACAATGTGAATGATCTGCAGGACATAAAAGATGTTAATTTCAAACGTTCTCAGTCTCAGAAAAATGATCAAATGTGTTTGGCAGCTAGACTGTAACTAAACTAATGTGCAGTTAGTTATTGTTGATCTAAATCTGTGTTTACAAGCAGTCAGAAACTTAGTCACTCCACCCAAAACCTTCTTGTTGTCCCCCTAACACACATTTATGGCGCTGACCCTTCACAGCAGGTTCAGAGGGCCTAGATCTGCCTCATTGCTATCACTTACCACTTTAATCCTTCTGCTCGCTGTGCTGTGGATAAGCCCAGTGTGAAAGGGGCCTGCAGACCCACGCTGACTAACTTCATAGGCTCCAGTGGAGCTTGGCTTCCCAGGCTGCTGGTCAGTCCCGCATGAGTACACAGGGGTGCTTTCTGACAAAGGAAGGTTTTGCTTTGCTGCTTTTTTAATTTTAAAAGGTCTCCCTGTCTTTCTCCCGTGTATAAGTAAAGGGACATTCGAATCTGTTGAGGAAACCCTGGCAGAGCGTTTGCTGGACAACATGAAGCTGAAGAGCAGTCTTAAAGAAAAAGCTCTACTTCTGTGAAGTACTGTTTAGTTAAGTGCTTATGATCAGTCAGCATCTTCCCCGCTGTAGACTGTAACTCTTTTAGGGTTTTCCCTCTAATACAACCAATATGAGGTTTGTTTCAAATAGAGTCAAACATTTTGATGTTTCCAATTGTATCTAATAGTTCTGCTATGAACATCACAAAAGTGCTGGAAAATAATTATTGATGTCCCATCACTAAAAATGTTAATTAAAAAAAGGACCCGTCCTTAACATAACAAATGAATAGCCCTACTTTAATATCCTTAGTTTTATGTATGCCTGCCTGGTGAAGTGCGTGGTATCATAAAACAAGAGATGAAGAAGTTCTTAAACAGAAAGCCCTGCTCATTTAGACTTGAGTTCATTTAGACAAACAAAGTCCCACCAAAGCACAAAAAATGCTCAATACGCTGCATAAACCTTCAGTTAAAATACTTTAGTCAAAAAACTCTTGAGATCGGCCATTCAGCTAAACTAACTTAATGACAAACAATATAAATAATGTTTAAACAACCCTGCAGCTGCCAGACTGAGGAACTCAAGCCTCCTGCTCAGTTGACAAAATTATACTTATCACACCTATTTATTTATTTATTTATTATAAAAGATTCTGGGTTCAAATTTTGGGCCACAAACATGAAAAAATGAAGTGGTATGACAATAAAAATCTGTCAATCCTTGAATAATTTTTAAAGGGGCAAAAACAATAAAAACAAATAAAATAAGAGTAAAGCACCAGAGCTGAATTAGTAATAACATTTTAGACAATAACTCTTAACATTGTCATTGTTACAGTTAGTCGGTAACTATCCGTCTCCAATATTGTGGAGAAAACAACCAACATCTTGGGTTTAATGCAGAAACAATCCGTGTCTGGGTTCTTGATTATGGAACCATAAATTGGAAACAAAATAGAAAGAAAAGAAAGTCATGGTGACTTTAACAAATGACTTCCTGTGTGAATGAGTTCTGAGGTGTGTTACCGCAAGACAGAGTGAGTAGTAAAAAAAAGCAGAGCTCATGGAGCATTAGCAGGTGGGACTGACAACGTCCATTTAACCTTTCTGAGGAGGATGCTCCAGTGTATTCATGCAGGTAATATTGTAGAAGAAAAAGAAAAACGCAATCAAACCAGATAAGCTGAAGTTTCAGTAGAACAGTTTCCATGGGTCATCAAACTGCTAGAACACTTTAAACATCAAAACTAAATGAAATAAACCATACTTATTGTGTTGTTCTCATTAAACAATTATTTCTTTCCAGACAGGAGCATTCTGAGAAACGATGAAGCACACTGGATCCCTGAAGTGGCTGGAGCATTGTGGCGGATGCTCTCAGTCTGTGAGGGGAGCGAGAGCTCGATCAGGGCCATCTTCTCTTGGCTTTAGAGGAAACTATTGTTGAAAAATCTATGCTTGGATTCTATTGTGTTAGCTCAGACAGCCATGTTGTCCTATTTTCTGGCGGGCTAAAGACACTAAATACAGTCACCGAGCAGCAGGATGTACTTTACTTTAGATCCAAGGTATCTTTTAAACATGCAGGATCAACCTCCCTGTGGAGCCCCGCCCTGGGCAACCGCCGTTGTGGAAAAGGAAGTCCTGCTGTTCTGTGATGACGTCACATCCTGCTGCGTAAATCCCTTATTCCAAGCAGCACATCATGCCAACGTGTATTGTAGTGTTCAATGTTCTTTAGCTGTTACTTTGTTCTGTGGCCATAGTGTTCAGTCCTTCGTCCTCCCTGTGGCTCAGGCTTAAATCAATAGTACCGGTCTGTGACTGGAGACTGTGAAAAAAACTGCTTAGAGTTTTGTTTACACCAAACGCTTTTGTTTTTTAAAACTCTTGTAATGCAGCTACACATCCAGTTATAAGAACACTTGGTCTTTTACAATGAAAAAAAACGTATTACTCAGAAAAACAACACGTGTGATTCAGGCGGCAATTACAGACAACTAAGAGATGTTTAAAAGGTTTATTTCTGAATATGTATAATGAAATGCAAACTGGAGTCCTGAATTGGGATTGAGTTTGTGCAGGAACCAAGGCTAAAATAAATGTAACCTTCCTCTGTCATTCTCTTGCCGTTAGTCACAGAAATACCAAATAATAAATAAAACAATTTTGTGTGGTGTTGTTTGAGATGCTCACAATCATTTATTTAGTTATATCATTTAGAACAAAAGACTAAATTTGAAAAATCTTATTAAAAAAATTCCCCAGGTCATAGCGAGGTGCAGTTTTTAGTCTATTATACAGTAGAGCTGTCTTTATGCGGTTCAGTATTAATTTACCTTCTTGTAAATTAGCTCATTCAAGAAAATAGACCTTGGAAGCTCAAATCCTTTTGATCTAAATAAGAGTTAAGATTAAAAAAAATTATATTGAGCCTTTTGTGGATTTTAGATTTTTTTAAGGCCAGGTCAAGTCTAAAGGTGTTTACTATAATATTAGCCAGATGCATGCAATTTAATTAGAATATTAGTAATTAGAATATCAGTTATTAGAGACTAAAGACTTGAGAGAGCATCTCTGATGCAACAAGAAATCATCTCACAATGTGATTGATTATTAATCCTTTTTTCATAACAGTTCGAATGTCACTGTTCTACTTTGACTTCTAATTGTTTAAACTATCAGCTCTGATGGATGTGATCCAGGAGAAAAAAAAGATGTTGTTTTCTTTCAGGCATAATAGATCAGAAAGGTTCCAACTGGAGCATGCAGGCCATCCAGTCCTTTATTAAAGGTATATATCAAATAATGCTATTTTTTCTCCCTGCCGTATTACCATGCTACACCCAGCACATGGTTACTTGATCTGGTTTTCTTAATTAATCTCTGTTTTATTAAGTCCTTTGGGCAAACATTGCTGCTGCAAATTAATCCATTCTGTACACATTGTCTAATGGGGCCTCAGAGCTGGAGACAAAGAAACCCTCTTCAGCTTCCAGAGGGATCCTTGTGATAGACAGCAGAAAGAAAACATATTTGTCACCTAGACTTAAGCTCCTAAACATGTTGATTCCAATTAGACTTTTCAAGGTTATTTTTACTTTAACCAACACATTTATTTGATATTTGATGACAAACTCACTGTGTTGCATATTTTTTAAATACTACGTCTCTATGAACAGAATTGTCTAAAGAAATTATTTAACCTAGCTTGGTAAATAGTTACAAACTAAAACCAGATTGCTACATGCAGTCTGATTTCATTGACGTCCTACTTGCCTTAAAACAGAAATGATTTAATGTCAGACAATGGTGGTACAAAGGTTAAACAACATTTTTCGTCCACTTCACAAATATTTACTTTGTGATGTTGTAAAGAATAAAATGAATACTATCATGATTGAAAACACCTTTTCACAAATTAAATATCAAATAAGTGTTCAAAAGCTGTCAAAATACAAACAGGTTCAAAGGGTGTCAATACTTTTGCGACCTACTGTATTATTTAAACAGATGAACATGGCACAGTGTGATATTTTCAAATTAAAGTCAAGAATAAAACAGACTTTGAGGGATCGATCCATCCATCTATTCTGGACCACAATCAGGAAGGGATGGTGCAGTTCCAAGTAGAAGAAGTGCTATCCGGGCTTTTCAGTGAGCGCTCATACCTGGAATCTTTTCCTAGTGGACCACAGGGAGCATAACACCTCACTTTCTTTAAATAGAAAGTATGAGCATAGTTATAAGTACAGCCAAGTGTGTGATTATTTGTTTTGAAAGTTTATTGTATTTGTTTTCCTTTACATGATTTTTGTATTTTAATGTACTGTAAGCAATGTAAGTTTGTTGTGGCTGGGGCTAAAAATTAGCCTATTTGGCTAAGATGGCATATTGACAGAAATGCTTTATTAATGTATTTGTTTAAATAAATAAAAAAATATATATATATTATAAAATTTCATACAGAAGTAGTGGCAGTGCTGCCGCTATTCTGCTCTTCTTGTGACAATTTAGCAGTAAGCATTACTCTAGTCAAATGAATACACGATTCAGGATCTAGCTTCCTTAGGCCCATTCTTATCTTAATAAACCACATACATGTTTTTACATGGAGAAAAACTGTAAGACAGAAATAAAGTAGCTACTTTTAGTTTAACATCTTAAGAAAAAAGCTTAAACAAATAAAATGAAAATACCAGGCTTGCTTCAAACACACTAACATAAACCAATCACATTTAATGTAAACATTGTCCACACATAAGACTTAAATATATTCTACTTCTGAATGTTAAACTAAAACTCAAGTGTGGCTTAGTGCAAAATGAAAGAAAATTGCTGATTTCCTGTTACCTGTAAGTGGACCTTGAAAATTGAAGACAGTAAAAACTGAGACTAAATTAACATCACACACCTATCGTAGAACAAATTACAGAGTAGTACCTTCCCCGCCTGGTCTTAGTTAAGGTGCCACATATTTTACACCGGTCGGTCCTCATATTTTAAAAGCATAACTTATGTAACAGGCCTGAGAAACATTTTGGCAGCTCCATCCTTTATGACCATGACCTCAATCCTGCTGACCCTGCAGATACTGCCTGTAAAGGTGTCTTTTACGAGAGCTATGTGCCAATAATTGCTGTCCTTCAGAAAAAAAACATCATTTTTAAGTAATTTTTCAACCTTCATAAAATATTTTCAAAATATCTGTGATCATACATCACCTTAAGGCTCGTTGAATAACACCTCTATCATGGCCTGAGGGGGTCCGTATCGCTGTAACTAGCACCAAGCAACTTTGAGGAGGGTGGCAGGAACCCTGCCACACAAAACAACAAAAAATACGCTGACTGCTTTACAGTATACGTCACCTCTCCTCGTTTCTTATCTTAAACATCATCATATGACATTGTTTCGCCACAAATAGATTCATTATCTCATTGTTATTCATCAGGATTTTACCACGCTATGCGCTGGTCCTCAGGCAAAACAACACCGCTTTTGTCCACAATGGGGCGCCCAAATCCACCAAAACTGGAACGTTTTAGTATTGCTTTAATACTGGGATTTGACTCTTGCAATTTGTGGCAAAGTTGCATTATTTGCAACTGATTTGGGCTACACCATTGCTAGGCTGATCTTAGAGCAAGAACGACCCCATTGTCTAGAACCACAAACCTCTGTGCAGCTAGTTCTAACATCAGTTACATTAGAATTATCTTCTCGCTCCCCACCGTTCTCCTGGGGCGGTGGAGAAGCCTTAGTAGGTTGAGGTGGTGGACTAGGGTGCATGGCTGCATCATAGTAGGTGCTTTCACATTCATGCCACTTCACAGAACTTTTAAGTCTTTGGCAACATGGGATGTTGAAGACCGACACTTAAAGCATATTCCTTTCTGTTTTAGGAATGTCTTCCTCTTTTCGATGGATTTGTTTCTGAATGTCCTGCATTTTTTAAGAGAAGGCGGTTTGTCGTGCTATGGGCAGTTCTTGTTTGGGTCGTTGTTGATTGTAGAGATGTCTGTTTTGTGGACCGTGATAGACTTGTTAAAGCTCTTCACTGGTAACCTCTCTGGTTTTATGGGGTTTGCACTGCTGGTTTGACAAATAAATCTGGGATCATTTCGTTTCTTTGCCTCATAACCAAGGGAGGGAAGCAACCATTGTTTTCTTCTTAATACCACGACCCCGACGACATTCACATCTCCTGGAGCCCTTATGGGAGCTTATCTACTATCGGCCCAATACCTCTGGAGGTGTTTACATACCAAAGCCCAGTGAGATATCCATCTTCTTTGGCGCCTTGTATCTCCATGAGCAAATCTCCAAGTTCAACTTGGCTGCGATCCTTGGAAAATTGTCTAGTCTGCGAACTGGTGGCATATTTTGGGATGTTTGTGGCTGAGCGCCTTAATACCTGTGAGGGTTTGTCCTTTTGACATCAGTCTTCGGCTCGACTTTTGTCAGTTCAGACAGTTTTGGTGCAGTTGGAGGTGCCAAAACATCTCTTACAGGATCAGACTTTTTATCAATAAATTGGAATTCTGGCACGTTTGCAGGCAGCTGCCATGTTATGAAGCTGTCTTGTGACTCAGCATGGTCTGGAGATTTAACACGTGTGACTGATACTGGTGTAGAGGAAAGATGCTTCCGCTCATTTTGGGAATGACCATATTCACTAGTACGTTGCAGTTTAAGTCTTTCTTCTGACTCAGATTTTCCATTTTCTAAAAGGTCACACATTTCTGCAACATCTTCCAACATTTGTCGTTCAACAATGGCTGCATCCGCTTCACGATTTAGTGTTAGCACCTCTAGCTCTGTTTGGATTCTAGCAGTTTCCAGCTGATTTTGAGCTTCTCTTGTTTTCCTTTCTGCTTCTTTAGCAGCCTTTTCCATTATTAATCATGCCTCTTGGCTGGCATATGATGCTCTCAACTTATCAGCCTTCGCTTAAGCTCTGGCATGAGCTGCACTCACTGATGTTGCGTTTCTCTTGGCGCTTGACATTGACGACTTGTAGCTTGCCATCTTCAAAACTTGGGACATCAAGTGCCACCTTTTCACTATAGTGAGTGTAGCAACTCTAGTTAAACCTTTGCCAACGAAGACAGGAGTCTGAGTAAAGTTGAAGTTGTACTCCCTGCACCTCATCTGACAAGCTGTGAAAAATGTTGATACAAAATAGAAAACTTGTCTGTATTTCCACAAATAACACATTATAAAACACCAAAATATGAATTCACATGCTGTATATACTTTGATAAACAATAATAATGTTTGCAAGAATGCTCTTTTAACAAGTACAAAAAGACCTTCCGAAACTACAAATTAAACACAAGTTTGTATGTTTTTATCAATTGCTGCTATTTTTTTTTTTACATCTTATCATCTTATCATGAAATATATACACTTATGGCATTGCCCAACAATATTCTCAAGTGAAGGGCTGTAACAAATCTTGGATAATTAGCAGCATGTCAGCTCTCTCTCTAAGCAACCAGGAAGAGAGCAAAAATGAGGACGTGACGTCACCAACAAGACAACCTTCAAAATAAAAGCTTCTCAAACTTGCAGTTATTTAACTCAAGAACCTACAAATTAATTATTTTCAGCCAAACAGTAAACACAAATTACATATGTATCTTTGAGGCAACACAGCAGGTATTTCAGTTTCCGCACTTCCAGAGTACATCGGCCAATCTTTGAACTTGGTACCATTGTTGCTTATACATGTCCCTGTCAGTGAATACACCTGGAGAAGGGAAAGAAATTCAGCTTCTGAGTGAGAAGCATTGTTAGGGTAAGTATTTTAAGAGCATCTGCATCTTAGGAGACAATAACTAGAAGTCTTAATTCGAGAATTGCTGTTACTTCTGCCATCAGGGTGCACCGGACTTCATGAGACAAAGAGGGGGGTGTAGGCATCAACATTGAGTCTAAGATTCTCTTTGCAATTCTCACTAGACATTCCCAAACCACCCATGTGTGAAGAGTAAGGTGTGTTGAAACACCACTTGCATCCTTGATTGTTCACGTGGGTCTTGACTTCTGATTCTATAACCACTTTATGGAACTCCAGCTCTCTGCCAGAACCAATAAAATTGGTTCCACAGTCTGAGTGTAGCTGTTTGGAAGGACCACGGATTCCAAATAATCTTATTTAGGCACTGATGAATGAAGAAGTTTCTCAGGAATCAATGATTTGTATGTGAACGACATGTAGCCTCATGCAAGTAAAAAGTACACCACAACTCTTACCCTGGGCCATACCACCTCTTGTGTGCATACCTGTCACAATCCAAGGACCAATAACATCCAGACCAGTGTAGGTAAAAGGTGATGATTTGCTCAATTGTTCTTGCGGAGGATCTGACATCTTTTGCTACGTTCGCTTTTACGGGGCTTTCGGCAGATGACACATGTATGAAGAACAGCTCTTATTCAGCACTTCCCACCAACTACCCACATGCCAGCAGCTCACATGCCGCCTTGAGTAAATGTCCGACTTGAAGCTCAACCTGGTCATGATAGCATGTAATAAGTAAAGGGGACACATTGTGTTTTCCTAAATGTGTGACCGGGTGCTTTTTTGTGTTACTTAAATCAGGAAGCTTAAGCCTGCGTCCAATCTTTAGCATGCCTTTTGAATCTACAGTTGGACGTAGCTTAGTCAGTGAGCTTCTTTTGGAAATATTATCTGCCTTCAGGAGAACATCTAATTCTTCCAAGGAGGAGGGTTTCTTTACAAAAAGAATAGTTGCTCTAGCGGGCTTTGACAACTCATAAGTGGCAAAAGGTTTTGAACACCACTCCCAACCACTACATCCTGTGGCCATTTCCAGAAGGAGTGAACAACATGAATGAGTATTGCAACTTCTCTTCATAAGGACTTCCAGATAGAGAGTTTTGTAAACCTCTCAGGAACTAATTTTTTTACTTTTGTGGCACAACAAACTAAATCTTGTCAAATTTCTACATCAGAATCTGATGATGTGCTCAAAAGTCTGGTTGATCAATGGTTGTTTGTGATTTGTGTAAAAATACTGGACCTTTGATAAAGCTGGACCTACAGAGCTTTGACGCATGTGCTGACCTAGAAGCATTCACAATGACAAAACCCACATGTATTAGGCAGTTTTCATCTGTACTCTTCAGGTATTCTACAGCACCGATTGAAGGTGTTGCAATTCCATTAGCAAATCCCTTCATGTCTTCTAAACCACAGATTTGTCTTGAGGAAGTGGGCTGTCCCATTCAGTTCCATCCAGAGTAAGCTCCCTCAGCCACAAATTGCCTTGAATGGTCACAGTAGCAACCAACAAAGAATATCAAAAAGACTATTTCTACTGGAAAGGACACCATGTCTTATAAATTACTTGTCACAGACAGATACCTAGAAGGTGAATATAGCAATTTTGACATCCCAACTCAATCTAAAGTTTTTCTTTGTGCATGCACTTTCTTCATCCAAGTAGAAATCTTTAATGTCCTTAGCATGATCTTTAGCTGGAAAAACTCTCAAGACGTCAATGTCGTAATTTTTTTAAAGCCATTTAACCCACATGCACAGCAAACTCTCAGGAAGACAGAGATCATATAAATAATGTTCATTTAGTGGAGTAATGAACTGGATTCTGGAAACAAGATTGGAGAGAGTAGCACAGGAAATTGGGAGCACTGGAACGAGGCAACAGAAATGGTGAGTAAAGGTCTTGATCAGTTGAATGTTTTACTGGAGAGGATCTTACGTCTGCAGGTGAAGGAACCACCAGGGAGAGATGAGCCGGCTGAGGGGTCTAAGGAGGAGGTTGTCCAGAGGCGGGGGTAGATGGAATCCTGAGACGTGGAGCGAGCAGATCGAGCAGACCGTGGAGGAGTGGAGACCGGCGTGGGAAACTTCAAGACAGCTTGGTTCGAGGAAGGACCTTAAGAATTCTTAGGATGACGATGCCTGGGTTGAGCACCCAAGGAAATAATGTTTATCCCATATAAATGCACCAGGAAGCAACGAGAGAATCAACGAAGAGTTCACAAGGAAGCAACAAGAGAACTGGCTCTGAGGAGAAACGTTACCAATTAGCAACTAACACTCAGGCGGAGTGTATAGGGAACTCCACTACTTTTGAACAGCTCTTGTTGATTTCAGATGGAAAACAGCAGGGCTGCCCCACTTGGACAACCAAGGAAGAACAGGAGCACGACAACAAAGAACATCCCTCAAAACTGACGGTCAATGTTATTGGATGTGATCTTGGGAAGTCTCAATTTTGACAGAAAGAGATACTTGGGTTTTCTGTAAAAGAGAAATTGCCTCTTCTGTTGGTGTGGAAATAAGACCATCTTCTACATAGAACTCTTGCTCTATGTGTCTGACCTGTACTCCTGCTCTACCTTCATTGCTGCTCTCCTGAGACAATATGTTGCCACAGCTGGAGAAGGATTGTTGCCAAATATAGTACATGACCCTCATTCAATAATCAATGAGGTCCTTACTGGGTCATTATCTCGATACCTAAGGAAATGTAAGTAGTCCCTGTGATCTTCTCTTACAACAAAACACAGTATCAAAGGAGTTTGTAACTTGGCCCAATTCTATTTACCATTTCGATGGTCCCCATAGGTAAAATCATTAGACAGCAAGGTGTTAAATTCCACTATTATGCTGATGTATCTATCCATAAAATCCTGATGAATCCAGTCAGTTTGGTAGATTATGGGCATGTCTTGAAAAATGTGGATGACTTTAAACTTTCTCCTCTTGAACTCTGAAAAGACAGAAGTTGTTATTTTTGGACAACAACATCTAAAAAAGAAACTGCTTAGTCAACTACTTAAACTGCATAGCATCAAAATGGCCTCTGCTAACAATGTAAAGAACCTTAGTGTTATTTTGGGATATGTCTTTTCAGTCCCATATAAGACTGGTCTCTAAGATTTCCTTCTTTCATTTTAGGAACATAGCAAAAATTAGGAATATTCTCTCTAGGACTGATGATGAAAAACTACTCCATGCAAGGCTGGACTATTGTAACACCAGCAGGAAGTTCACAAAATGCAATCAAAAGTCCTTAGTTGGTCCAAAACGCTGCAGCAAGAGTTCTTAGTCAACCACTTGACCTGGATAGAATCAGGTTGGCATCTGGTGACAATGTAAAGAACCTTGGTGTTATTTTTGATCAGGAAATGTCTTTCAAGTCTCATATAAAACAGGTCTGTAAGATTTCCTTCTTTCATCTTAGGAATATAGCAAAACTTAGAAATATTCTCTCTAGGATAGATGCTGAAAAGCTAGTCCATGCATTTGTTA
>JAVLVB010000844.1:97373-107626 GCA_032876305.1 Orestias chungarensis | reverse complement strand
CCCAGTTTTGCTCTGATGTTATTATCTAGGTTTTTAGTGACCAAACTGTCCTTAAACCTACAAAGTTCAGTCCGTCCATAACTCATACGCATAAGGCGCATAAGTTTGGGCTCGGAACCGACGTAAAAACTACGTAACTCAGGGTTTTCACTAGGAGCGTGAGAAGCCGCTGCACTACTGTGCGCCGCCATCTTGTTTGGTTACAGGTTATATGCCTGTAACCCTAAAATGTCACAAACTAACTCACATTGTCTTGTGTTTTGAACATAAAACTATGTTTAACACAGCTATGAGCCTTTCTTGTTGATGAACACTTTATAGGTTAGTTAGACACCTCAAAACCTCCTATCTGACATAGACAAAAGTTTCAGTTTAAAGATTAAAAATGTACCTAAGCTGTAAATTAATTTATAAATAGAGAAAACTTCAGTTGTATTGGTCCCTGCCATGGTTTTAGAAATGCTCCTGTCCCACATGCAACCATGAGACAGGACATTAAATTCAATTTAATTCGGTTTATTTATTTATCGACACATTTATTTTTGACACGTTGCCAGTAACACTCCCGACTCCTTGTTGGGGTAGGGGCTGTGGTGGGGTCGCTCAGGTGATTGTGGACATTCTGACTGTGGTTTCTGACTCCTCAGAGAGGGTTTAGGACAACTTAGTTGGGTCCACTTCTCAGCTCGGTCATGGGTCCTCTTCAGCTCTAGAGGTCTGTCATAGAGCCCCTGCTGACACCGACAATCTGAAAGAGTCTCTTGCAAATGGCAGGCTTCTGAAAGACTCTTCTGCCAATGATAGTCCCCTGAGAGGGTCCCCTGTCATTGAGGACTGGCAGCCTACAAGCCTCTGCTCCAGTAACAGCCACCAGCCTTTAAGTCTCCGCTCCAGTGCTGGCCATCTCGTTCCAGACGTTGCATCCCTCATACCTCAGAGACTGAATACCTGCACTTCTGATCTTGCGAGAAACTCAAGGCCTAAAACTTTTGAAAGATTAATCCCCAAGATGGTTCCTCCACCTCTGCCGCCGGGCTCCATGGTTCTTGAGCCACCGCCGCCCACCTCACTGCCCTCGCAGTCGACCTCCATTTCATCGTGGGTCTCACCATTCTCACAACTAGCCTTCAGATCTCTGTGGGTTCCGCCGTCCTCACAGCCAGGCCCCTGTCCTTCAGGAGTTTTGCCGTCTGCTCAGCCTTCTTGAATTATTATTGACTGTTTTCAGTCACCCACCTGAACTCCTGCTTCTGGCCATTGGGTTTTGCTTATTTTTTACTATCTTCAATATATCTCCGTCCACTACTTTCTCATTCTCTGCATTTGGATCCACCTCTAAAACGCACCATCCCAGTATGACTAATCGATTAGGAAAATACAAATTATGATATCTGATGTGCACATTCAGAGTAAGGTCCTTTTAGACAATACAAAACAACAAAGAGGATTGGTTTTAGTTTTTTTTACAATTTGGAGGAGGAAGGTTAAGTATCAGATGTTTAAAAGAACTATAGCTATTAATAGGCTTGGGGTAAATTATTAAATCTGAATGAAAATGGTTGGTACTCCTCCATCTCCCCTAGTACTTTGAGACATGTGAAAATTTGATTAGAGGAAGTTGTTTCATTAAGGGCTTAATCCTCTTGCTGCAGCCAGGTTTCTGTAAGACATAACTAATAATTCTGATTATCCCCAATCATGTCATTCAACAGTCAATGAAGAAAGATTTTCTGGTGAATAAACCACATTTAATGAGGAAAAGAAAATTTTGTCTAAATGGAGTTCTATTTACATTTATGATCATTTCCATATTTGCTCTTTTTAGATTGATCTTTAAGACATTTGGTTTTGGTTCTGTGCAAGACACTGTCCTAACAGGATAATGGGTGGGTGACAGTACTGACGGTCCAGAGAGGAGTTTTTAACAGCGACTCTCCTTCGTTTTCTGGACCCTGGGTTGTCAGCATTTCTTCTTTACAGCTTGAGTTTCAATATTCTTGATCTCACAGTCTACCAAATCAATGATGGGACAGGGGGACAGAATGGTCTTAGGTATTTTACAATTGATTTTCGTAGTTTTTATTTCTCTATTATTGCTACACAATTAACCTGATAATTTGTGGGCCTCTTTTTGATCCCTAGCGATTATACTCACGTCTCCTTGTCCTCCATTGTGGCCACCTTCACCGAGTATGTAACCAGTAACAACAGAGACAATAAAATACTGGACTTATTGTATGCCAATGACAAGCAGGTATACAAATCCTCAACTCTCCCGCCTTTTTGGCTCAAATCACAAACTGGTTCATCTCCAGCTTGGGCATAAACCCCTGGTACACAGAGGACAGACTGTGACACATACATTGAGGAGTTGTCCAAAGAAGGACAAGGGAAGGTATCAGCTTTGTGGGAAGGGCTCTGTGCTCCTCATGGGGATGAAATTGACAGCATTACAGACTGCATTATATACTACATTAGCTTTTGTGTACAAAACACTGTACCTATCACAAAGGTACAGTGTTTCTCCAAAAACAAACCCTAGATCAAGAAAGGCTCCCCTCAAGGAGAAGAAAGTTTTGGATTAGGAACAGGAACTAAGAAGAAAAAACAGGGATGGAAAGAACTCCAACAGGATAACAATGGAGGATCAGCTCCGGTAAAACAAGATCAGTGAGGTTTGGAAGGGCCTGAAGAACATCTCATGCCACAAACCAACCCCCTCACCCCCAGATTGCAGGAGACATGTGGTGGGTGAACAACCAGTTCTTTAAAAGGTTTGATCACTGACCAACCCCTCCCTTAGTCCAGTCTGCCCTGTTGTCAGCGCCATCACTCCATCATCATGCAGGATTGCCTCTGAGGACTTCACACCTACCAGCTCTATGCCATCACCCCTCCTTTTCACTTTAGAGGACTCTATCACACTGCATCTCCATCCCACATTCATCTTGTCCCTATCAACAATTTAGGTAAGGAAAGAGCTAAGTCAAATCAAGGTGTGAAAGGCTGCATGTCTGGATGCAGTTATCTCCAGGCCCCTGGGGTGATGTGTAGATCGGCTGTATGGCATTATGGTATTGTTGTTCAACCAAAGTCTGGAGCTGGAGAAAGTACCATGACAGTGGAAGACTACCTGTGTGGCACTGGTACCAAAGACCAAATATGCCAAGGACTTTAAGCAACTACAGGCTGGTAGTCCTGACATCACAGCTGATGTGGACCCTCAAGAGGGACTTAAACAACTTCTTCTTCATATCCTGCTGAAGTCTTCATTGGCGCCACAGCAATTTGCTTACCCCCCTGGAATGGGAGGGATGATCCCAACACCTACCTTGTGTGCCGAGCTCTGACCCACCTGTAGAATACTGGAAAGATATTAGGGGATCGTGTTGTTTGCTTTCTTCAGTGTTATAAACACCACGCCAGGAATGCTTAGGGACAAGCTGAACCTGTCAGGAGTAGACAACCACATGTCTTAGTAGATATTAAACTTCCTCATGGTTCATCCACAGTATGTGAGGACACATGGCTGTGTATCCAATAAGCTGGTCAGCAATGCATGGGCCCAACAGTGAACAGTGCTGGCACGTTTCCTCTTCAACCTCTACACAGCACACTTCTCTATGAACTCCCCAGGGTGCCACCTCCAGAAGTTCTCCAATGACTCTGCCATAGTTCATCATCCTCATAGTCTACTTCATCCCAGATGAGGTAGGCTCAGAATATGTCTTTGTGGATTGATGCTGCCAGAGCCATCTCAGCATTAACACCAATAAAATCAAAGAACTGGTGGTGGAGTTCACAGGCTCACACCCACCACACTGACACGGTAAACATAGGATGCTTTCTGGACACTGTGTAGGTGGTGGAAGAGAGAAGGACTCTGTCTAAATTAACATCTCTGTCCATCCATGAAGCTGTCACTGAACCGAAGAGCTCCTTCAGTGATAGACTGCTTCATCCCAAATGCACAAAGTAGCGTTAGTACTGGTGCTTTATCTCTGCAGCTATTAGACTTTAACATCACTGCTCCCACCCAAACAAATAGGATTTAGCATCCCTGCTAGTTATTTGCACATCAAAACTGCATAATATGTATAGCTGATATTTTTGGCCTTACTGTAAAGTATTTTTAATATTTTTCAGTATATTTGTATATTTGCCTGTAATGCTGCTATTACAACATGTGCTATGTTCTGACTGCAGTTAAAACAGCTTTTGCCCCACACATATTTATTAGGGTTAATTTAAAAACTCTCACCCTAACATAATTTTTTTCGGTTTTATTCCCAGTTCCAATGCTGTAATTTCCCCTCTGAGGGTTTGATAAAGGATAATCTAATCTAATCTAATTGAGTCCAATCGAGTCCAAGGATCAAAGTTACTATTTACTTTTCCTTTTTCCTGTCACATAAAAAGTACTTCTGGTTGAAAGATTGTATGTCTTTTGTGTGTCTGCTCTATCTCATTAACACTAGATGTTGTGGCTGATGGCCCCTCATACAGGTTCTGGTTCTGTTGATGGGTTTATCTTGTTGAATAATTTAGGGTTAGGAGCAGGTGTAGTTGTAGTTGTAGTTAGGTGTAGTTATGAGCATCTTGACACATGCTCATAACTGAATAAGTCAATGACTCCATGATGGGTTTCCATGGATAGAATTTTTTCAGCAATTGTAATAATTAAGAACTTAATCCACTATTTGACCACTAGGGTCAACTGGAATGGATGCAGCTAATGTGACCTTGAGTTTTGTTTTGTTTTCATTAGGAGTAGTTTTACCTTCTCCAGCAATTGTCGGAGTTGTTTGGTTCGAGCATCTCTGGAACACACAGTCTGTTGTGGAGCCACAACTGTGCAAACACATCTACCTTCAGAGTCCTGAGCTGAACTGTATACCTGCCAGCCCTCCTCAGGTGGTGAAGGACCCACCTAAAACAAAATGGAGCCAGAAATATTTGAATTAATTAATTAGCTGAAGAAAGAATCATGTTAGCTAAATTCATTCCATACCATTGTTAATTTCTTTGTTTTGTATCAGTAATTCAGATTTTAATTTAACAAAAATATATCAGTTTTATAGTACGTTGGAATTTTTTATTCTTATTTTTGTCAACAAATGAAATCATGACTGAGATACGACAGGGTTAGTTGAAAAATGCCCAGTTTAAGCTTTTTGTGAGGTTTAAACCTTGAAGTGTAGCTGTCCTACACTGAAAGGAGATGGCCAAATCTCCCCTGCAGTTGTTCCTCCTTTAACCTGTTCGTAGATGTTCTCAGACAGTAGTAAGAAAACTACAAAATCGACGGAGGGAACCTGCAGATGAGAACAATAACAGAATATGGAAAGGCCGTATGTTGCAGAAAGACAATAAACTGGAGAAACCATCTGGAAGACAGGGGCCTCCATCTTTAGTCTTTTTGGCCAATTCTCAGCATGTCATACAAGCCACCCTGTTCACATGCACCGTAATCTAAAGGTTGAATGGTCTTCTCATTTCTTCCCTATCCATCCAGGCAGCACTGCATCAATAGGTGATTTTTAACAATTGTAGAAACCATAAATGAAGAAAACTCTTTTTCGACACGACTGCCTATGCTGTGTAGTACTGGCTGACTTTGCTTGGAAAAAATGTTCTTTTAGAAAACCACGCTGAAAAAAATTACGTTTAATGGAGAAAATATTTTCAAGAACCAACGCAGAGCAATTCTTAGTTGGCTAAATAATAGCTTGATAATAAAAACGTGAAAATCTGATAAAATGTGAAAATTTTGTTCAAACTGACTTCTATTTACTTGTATGAATTTCTTCAGTTTCTTTGTTACATTTGTTTTCTCAGATCAACATCAATGTTAAAATTTTAATCTTTTCTTTACAGGCTGCTAAATGTAAATCTGGTAAATAAACTTTCCTACTGTGTTGTTTTTCAGTATGACTGCATTTCTGAGCAAACAGCTGTCCTGTAATGAGCTGTTTAATTGTTAGTACACTGTTTATAAATAGATTAATAGAACTCACTGTCGGGTGAAATATAAATTCCGAAATGAAGCAAATATTAATTTGTTTAAAAAGGTGTTTTTTTTTAATGATTTTTAAATATGTTTTATATTTTCTCTTAAACAAGCATGAGCTGTAGAGGGCTTCTGGTGACGCCATGAAAGGAGAAGCTGCCTGATTGCCCTACTTCGAGGAAAATCCCATAAAAACTAGCCTATTTGACTATTTAACATATATTTTATAACAATTTGACGAATTAAAAAAATGTCTACTCTCAGAAAAGAAGCTGATAGGAAAAGTAAAACGACTTCGCGGAAAGAAACCGGCCAACATCCTGAAACTAGGACGGTCGTGAGTGAACAGAAAGACAACATGGAGGCCGTGCTTGCAGAGCTAATACAACTGAGAAAGGAACATGCAGATGCTTCAAGCGATACTAAAGCTACTTTGTAAAAGGTCGAATCATCACTGAAAGACGTGCTTGAACGAACGACAAAACTGGAGCAACAAGTTACCGACACCAACCAAAGAGTGAGCGACGCTGAGGACCAGCTGCTCCGCCATAACAGCGTGCTGCGATACATGCTACAAAGAGAAGCTAAATGTGAAGACCTCCAATCAAGAGCGAGGCGCAACAATTTACGCATCTATGGGATACCTGAAGGAGAAGTAAAGAACGACATGATCTCCTTCGTGGCTTGATGCGCTCCTCACTCAAACTACCGCAAGACATGAACCTTAATGTAGAGAGGGCATACCGGTCGCTAAATACGAACCCTAAAGACTCCGCTCCCCCCCGGTCAATCATCGTCAGGTTTTCCAACTACGGAGTGCAATAAAAAGTAATACAGACGGGATTGAGTAGACGTGATGTTACCCACCACGGCCAAAGGATATATTTCGACCAAGATTACACCGCAAACATACAGAAGAAACGCAAACAGGTACGAGAAGTTATCAAGCAACTTAAAGACAAAAACATGAGAGCAGTGTCGCCTTTTCCTGCCCAACTGAAAATCCACCTGGACTCCAGTCTGAAGATCTTTGCTACACTTGCAAAAGCAGCCTCAACACTGGAGAAGATGGGATTACACGTCAAGATAGATGAGCGTGAGAGATACCGAGAGGAACTGCTGGGCGAATCCTGGACTACGACGCACGGAAAAGCAGGAGAAACGATGCTGAGCGTAACAGACATGCGGGTGCATTTACAAGGTAATAAATAAATTAACGACATTGGAGTAGTATATGGACACTTAAACTCGATCTTAAAGTATGACATTTGTGATGAAATGACTTGAAAGAAGGCTAGTTTAGTAAAATATGATACAATTCTAAATACCAGGGAATTTCCTCACCGATGATTTATATGTTTTATTTGATTTTATGTACATCTATTTTTGGAAAGGGAAGAACAGACTTTTGTTGTTAGACTGCTATTACACGGAGTGTTCAGGCGAAGGGCATCTGTCACACCCCTATGTTTCCATGTGGACCGGTTTTAAGGACGTATTGGTTCTTAGTTCAGTGTTTGGAAGTTTGTTTACTATAAAGTTCAATTATGTTCTAATGTTTGTAATCATTACCTTGATTAATCTAACAAATGTGCAACCACATCGTATAACCTACATATTTCACAATAGTATTGATACCTACAGGAATAGTAATATGGAAAAGATATCCAATATTAAAAGGTACAAGTGGAAAAACGAACAATCGTAACATATAACATCCATGGTTTAAATCACCCAATAAAGAGAAAAAAAAAATCTTTAGTCATCTAAAAAAGATTCTGCTCCATTGCCCTACTACAGGAAATCCATTTAAATGAGTTAGAACATAAAAAATTTAGACGAGACTGGGTAAATCAAACATATAGTGCATCATATGGAAATAAGAGAGGAGTCACTATTTTATTTAACAAATCATTGGCATTTTCCATGGAAAAAGTCATTCAGGATAAAATGGGGAGATATGTCTTGGTGCTTGGTTGGATGTGGGAGGAGGAGATTTATATTATAAATATTTATGCTCCTAATGAATGTGATGAATCCTTCTTTAAAGAAATGGCTAATATAATTGCAGAGAATGCTAAAGGCATAGTAATTGTTGGAGGAGACTTTAACGCAGTACATGATGGCAAAATAGATAGGACACCATCAGAAATGGAGAGACAAAGCAGGAAAACAACAATACTCAATAATATGACAACTGAACTGGGACTGGGGGATCCATGGAGATTTAAAAACCAGAGCAAAAAAGATTATACTTTCTCTTCGAAAGTTCATAATAGTTATTCAAGGATATACTTCTTTTGCTTACCTCAAAAATACTTTTATAAAGTAATTGACTGTAATATAGAATCAATTACACTGAGCGACCATGGTCCAGTTATCCCACAGCTAAACTTAAGTAAGGACATTCCCTTTAGATACTGGATACTAAATGTATCACTCCTCACCAACACATCAATGATTCAGGAACTAAGATGGCATCTGCTTGAATATTTGAAGATACATGTTAATGGAACTGTAACCCCACCTAAGATGGGGAGTGGAGCCAAAGCAGTATTTTCATAAATCGTCAAAAACTGCAGAAACAACTCTTGTGTCCTGTTTGCTACAGTGAGCAGATTAACAAACCTTCCAGTCTCTATCCCCTTGGAACTGATTTCTACATCTAAATGTCAGGAGTTTGCAGTATTCTTTAATGACAAAGTTCAAGGCATTAAAAATGCAATTGTTTCCACGACAGACCTAGCTCCTCTACCCCCAGTTAGACATATGGAGCTGACACACTTCACACCTGTCTACGATAAAACAGTTGAAGAGATCATCTGCAGCCTGAGTCCATCTACTTGCTGCCTGGATGAGTTACCCACTAGATTCCTAAAGTCTGTGCTGAGCAGTTTGCTGCCACAACTCGCTCAATTAGTCAATATCTCACTTCAGACTGGAATATTCCCAAAGGCCTTGAAAACTGCTGTCATTAAGCCTCTCCTAAAGAAGAGCAGTCTGGATGCCAAAGTACTGAACAACTATCGGCCCATATCAAACCTGCCATTCTTAGGAAAAGTGCTGGAAAAAGTTGTATACCAAAAGCTGAGTGACTTTCTCCTGTCTAACAATGTGTTTGATGCTTTCCAGTCAGGCTTTAGGCCCCACCACAGCACTGAGACAGCTCTGATCAAGGTGACAAACAACATCCGCCTAAACTCAGATGCAGGCAAAGTCTCTGTCCTAGTTCTGCTGGACCTGACCGCCGCCTTTGATACAGTTGACCATGTGATTTTGTTACAGAGGTTAAAAGACTGGGTGGGAATCACGGGTATGGCTCTAAACTGGTTCAAGTCCTACCTTGAGGACAGGTGTTACTTTATTCAAATTGGGAACTGCGTCTCCGACCGAATGGGTGTGACCTGTGGGGTTCCGCAGGGGTCGATCCTGGGACCCATTTTATTCAATCTGTACATGCTTCCATTGGGCCAGCTAATACGCAACCATGATGTGTCCTACCACAACTATACTGATGACACTCAGATCTACGTGTCGCTGACAGCAGGAGAACATGGGCCTGTTGATTTATTGTGTCACTGTACTGAACAGATCAGTCTGTGGATGCAGAACAACTTCCTCCAGTTAAACTCAGACAAAACTGAAATCATTCTCTGTGGCCCACAGAAACAAAGAGAAAGTGTCATTAGTTACCTTCTGACGCTCTCTCTGGAACCTAAACATCAGGTCAAAAATCTTGGGGTAATACTCGATTCTGACCTGAACTTCAACAGCCACATTAAATCAGTAACATCAGCAGCCTTTTACCATCTTAAAAACATTGCCAGAATCAGAGGAATAGTCTCTAAAGCAGACCTAGAAAGACTTATCCATGCTTTTATCTCTAGCAGGTTAGACTACTGTAACGGCCTGCTCACTGGGCTTTCTAAACGGGCCTTAAGACAGCTTCAGAACATCCAGAATGCTGCTGCTCGGGTTCTGACCAAAACCAGGAAATATGACCACATTAGTCCAGTGCTCAAGTCTCTGCACTGGCTTTCTTTGACTCAAAGAATAGATTTTAAAACAGCCTTGCTTGTGTACAAGTCTCTTCATAGTTTAGCCCCAAAGTACATATCTGACATGTTAGAGCCATATGAACCAGCCAGGACTCTGAGAACCTCAGGTAGTGGCCTCCTGCTGATGCCCAGAGTCAGGACCAAACAAGGGGAGGCTTCATTCCAGTTTTATGCTCCTAAAATCT
>JAVLVB010000844.1:57571-71495 GCA_032876305.1 Orestias chungarensis | reverse complement strand
TTGATACTCTGTAACCCTGGCAAAACTATTTCCTCCGGGATCATTAAAGTCTATCTTATCTTATCTTATCTTAAAAAAACTAGAAATAAAAAAACTGGTAACCCACTCAAATTAAATACAAGTTACATTTTAATTAACCGGGTTCACATTTTTCTGTGTAATAAAATTCACTGACACAAGATCAGCTTAGACTGGACTTTATTTCCGAGTTTGGACATACAGGAAGTTAGAAATTGCGTGCTCATAAGATTAATAGAAAACAATGGAATAATAAATACCTTGTCAGGGCTAATAGTTAAATAAAAAACAATCACATTTCACATTCAATATATCCAATAATTATAGACTAATTGGAAGGGGCCTAATGGGCTCTAATGGGAATGGTTAATAAATGCAAAACTGCCCAGGGCTTTTAGGCAGGGTTCAAACTTACAGGAGAAACTGAATGTTTTTTGTTGTTTACACCCACAGGCTGTGATGTCAGACATTTTCCTTCAGTTCCCATGTTTTTTTGTTATTATGTTTATTGTTACAATTACAACCATGTTTAGTTTGACTCATTTTACCAGTATTTATAGTTTCAGGTTGTTTAAAAAGGAAAACCCTTCCTAAAGGGTGATCAGTTTGAGTTTTTATTCAGTTATGGGGCTCTTTTTTTATCACAAATCAATCATTTGCACACTGATTGAGTAAAATAGCAGAAGAGTTACTCTGTCCAATCAGTAGCTGTCACCAAAACTCTTTATCACCTCATTTGCAAGATGTCCTGATAAGCTGACCGATCAGCTACACAAGACGACTGGTCTGCACAAAGCCTGCCAGAGAGGAAGACAGACAACGTTTTGTTGGTTTCTATAAATTAGAGACAAAACTTTATAACTTTATTGACAACTCAGAACTTTCTTTTCAAATCTCATTTGACAGATCTAAAGCTTAGGTACAATACAAAAGTAATTCATTTTACACCATGTTAACCCTGAGATTAATAGATGTGAAGTGCCAAGAACCCTCTCCTATCCAACCTGGACTAAAACCTTTCTGACAAGTTATACATTTAAATTTCTACTCTCTTTTTGATTTCTGGCTGAGCTGTTTTGTAACTTTTAAAGAATCATACATGAATAAAGGCCTGAAAAAAGGAGACATTCTTTGGGATGGACCCTGAAAGAGCAGGACCTTTCTATGACCTGCCGGATGAAAAATCATGTCAGGTCATGCTAGACCCGACCATGCCAGGAGGTCAAGAAATGGTTCTGCTACATCAGAGGTAAGATGTTAGGTTGGTACCTTTAGCGCCATTGTCCAGGAAGACCTTGATGTAGGATGTAGGGACATATCCCTCCTCCTCTAGGTTCCTCCGAACTCTGGTCCAACCGTCTCCTTTATCCTCCTCCACCACAGATAAAAGCTCCCCCTCCACCATGGACAGTGTTCCCTCATTCTGACCTGCAGAGATCAGAAGGAAGTGTTTGCTTTAGTGCATCAGTTTAACATAATAACCTTCTACATGTGGGCCTTCCATTCATTTATTGTCTATAGCACATTCAACTTTGGTTCTTAATTCCTAGATTGATGTTCTGCTGTTTAATTCGATGAGTAAGACTGATCCCCTTCCTTATTGAAGCAAACCTCATAGACGTAGAAGTGACCTTAAACCCATCTAAGTCTAAACAAAATAATGCAATATTTCTGCTGCTTATTCTGAAGTCTGAATAGTTTATTGAAAATTCTTTCTATTCTTCTATTCTGTTATTCCATTTGAAACAGGTTTAAAATTATTAGTACAGTGTGTGTGTGTACTTGTTTTGTATTACACTGTAAAGACCTTTTTTTTTATAACAAATACTATGCTTGTGGTGACCAACTGCTCCAAACCCCCTTTCTGGGTCAGACGTCAGGTGTATGACTGGTGAGAATTGAGTTGGTGAGGACTTACTAGCTTAGTTAACTTACCTGTAACTCTCATCTGTCATGCTCTGTGTCAGATGTGTAGCTACTCCTCTGCCCCCTTAAGTAATGGTTAGTGTAATAAATGTAGTATTTTTGTAGCTTTGGAGTCAAGTGTGACTGATCTGGTTTTTTTTTCCTATTATAGAGGAATTCTTCCTCTCTACTGTTGCTACATGTACATAAGTATGAGGGATGTAATCTACTGGGTTTCCGTGGATTAGAAACATTTTAAACTAATTTGTTTGTGATGTATGTACGATTGGAATTAAATTATTTTCTAGTAAAGTGCCTGGAGACCATGTGTGTTGTACATTAATGCTACATAAACTGAAACTGAAACAGTCATTTATCATCTCTGAAATAAATTTGAAAACGTGGACTATGTAAAGCCTTATGGAAGAATTATGTAACATTACAGCGCAGTAGTGAGTATAAAACCACAGCATCACTGCATAGACCACAGACAACAAACCAAACAGAGGAGCAAAAACCTCTTATTAAAACAACCCTGGGGTGCAGAGGCGACCTCCGAACAGTGCGCACCTTAAATACAGTAATAGCTCAATATTTTGACAGGTCATGTTTTACTATAAGCTTATTTTAGTGGACCATAAAATAAAAATGTCTGAACAATAAATCTTTAAAAATAAATGAGAAAAGGGACTTGAACCAACATCCCAGTTTATTAGGAAGGGAACATCTCCACCTGACTAAGTAGATTTGGCCTGGTGTTCATACACATGATAATGGTAAGATTATTATTATTATTCCCATTTGTTGCACAAATTAATCATTTAAAACAGAAATATTATTATTAATAATATTAATAAAGTGGCTTGTAAATGAGTGACTCTAAAATAACAACCTTTTTTAATTTCAAGGCTAACCCTTTAAACTTTAAACACAAAATGTTTGTACATTAAACTTTTCTGCATTTGGCCGTTTCCTCCTCCAGCAGTTTTCTGTTGTCTCTCCCTTTCCTCTTCCTTTCCAGGAGGGGAGACCGAGTCTCCTGCTTCTCATTAGCATCGCTTGCTAGCTGCGCTAGCTGCCAGCACCAGACACAGGCCACGGCCCTTCCTCCACACCTGTGTGACTGTTGGGGCGGGTCTTAACTGAAGTTTGTGTATTCACTCTACCTTGCTAATAATAACCTCTGATGTTACCAGCCGCTGTACATGAGAGCAGATAAATGCTGAAACAAACTGGCATCAGAACAAGAGCATGTTCCAAGCATTTTTCATTACCTGCTCCCTCCTGCAACATCATACCTTTTTGCAGGAATATATTGATAAGTCATATCTAAATCTTTTATTTAGGCAAACCTATTAAACAACCAGATATCCTACGGGTCCTAGTTTCTGAGCTGAGAAAAGGTCATAACCATGTTTTCCAACAAGGCAAGGCAGAGCCTATGTATATTGTCCATTCACCAACGGAATAATTCACATTGCAAAGCTCACTATATAAAAGAAAGAGCAACTTCGAGACGAATAGTATTTTGTCTTGTCTTGCGTTTTCATGTCATTCACCATTTCAGCTTAGAAAATGACAGATAGTATTACTTCAGTATAAGAATAACATTTATTTCACACAAAGAAAAGCTCTACATATGAAGCCCAAAGACAGCCTTTCTCCCGTGGGGCAGGAGGGATCTTTTCCCAAATACGGGATAGCATTGCACATGTATATTGTGCCAAGATCCGCTGCAATCCAAAACTTAATTCAAAATTCATCAAGCTTGGATGCAATTTATTGCAGAAAGACTGAAACCTAAGTGTGATGCAGAACCTAAAAACTTGCTGAAACGGTGCCTTTATTGAAGTTTCACAAATCAGAGAAAGGTTTCACAAATCAAAAAGTTATTTATAAATATTCTTCAATCTCTTTAGAACAATCCAGTCCAGGCTTGAAGTGTTTATGTTTTGTAGTTTTTTATCTAGAGAAGATTAAATGTGCCGAAGATAGGGAAATTGGAGCGGAATCGCCCTTAAGCCATTCCCCAAATCGGAACCAACTTCAGCTTCGTTGCAGAAAGGGACAACGAACCTTTGTTGGAAATAACTTCTCATCAACAGTAATATGTTGCCCTGGACTGTAGGACAACACACAGTTCTGTACAAACTGTTGCCAGATGTTTGAAATTGCAGCAAATTTTTCCGTTTTCACATGTTTCAAACGAAAACTGTCGTCGAAGTGCTGAAGTGCAGATATTTCATTATATCTTGAAACGGTTTTTCTGGGAGCTAGACTTCACACCCACAACATTTACATTACATTGTGAGTCATGTTTGGCCTCTAGTAAATAGGGCAGATGGTCATTATTGCATAAATATTCTACACTGTTCCAACTCATGAAGGTATTTTCTTTGTACGGATCATCTGATCCCTGCTGGTGGCTCAGCTGTTTGAAACCATTCCGGTGTTGACGACACTGATAATGTAGACCTGGTTATATTTATATATTTTACATATATGATTTTATTCCCCGCCTGCTCTCAGGTAAAACACTCAGAAACCGAGAGGATTGAGTTAAAACTAAAACTAAACTGAAGGTGCTGGAATGGTTCTCCAAGGACAGCGCTAATGGGGCATTTACATCTGAGAAGGGACTAATGAGTTGTGAAAGACTGTTGGGGGGACTTGAGTATCTCTAGGCTTTCTATTAACCAATCGTCTTTCCCTCGTCACATGCTGCTGGTCTGAGTGCCCTCTTCCTAAGTGGACTGTCTCTCTGATAGCCGCGCAGGCCAATATTAGGTCGGCGCTTCGGAAATACTCAAACACGTGAGAGATGGCAGCCCTGAGTTAATCTATCACTCCGTCCAACCCGGGACAGCGTTTATTCTCAATGATTGGTTCCACCACTCTTTGGTATTTAATCAAAGCGATAGTGGTGGACTACCACACAACATTTGAGGAGAATGCGATACTGAGAAGTTATATTCCGCAAAAATATAAGACCCAGATATCGGAATTCACAACTTTGATCAAGTCTTTTTAAGGTATTATTTTCAATTTCATAAATTCAATGCTTTTAAGACTTTTTAAGACCCCGCAAGAACCAGGATTAATGCTATCAATGCTATTAAAACCATTGCATTGTGTCAAACGCAATGAATTATAGATATAAATATTGATATACAGACAAGCCCTATTACAGAGAAAGTTTTTGTGGTTCCAAACAGAGCACTTCACTCTCAGACTGCAGGTTTACTGGTGGTTCCTAGAATCTCTAAAAGCACAATGGGAGGTAGATCTTTCAGTTATCAGGCTCCTCTCCTGTGGAACCAGCTTCCAGCTTTAGTCCGTGAGGCAGACACCCTGTCTAGTTTCAAATCTAGGCTTAAAACCTTCCTGTTTGGTAAATACTTTAAATACTGCAATTTTTATCTATTTTTTTGTACTGTGCCTTGCTACCCTTTTGCAACCTTGGAATTTTCTACTGTGGGACTAATAAAGGATTGTCTTGTCTTGTTCATGCTGAATTACTTGCAGTCATTTCAAATCTCCAGTCGCTGTTGCAGAAACCTGCTTGTACAGAGCCATGCTCAGGTTCTGCTGGAGGTTTCTTCCTATTAAAGTGGAGTTTTTCCTCTCCACAGTCTCTACATGCATGCTCAGTATGAACCAGCTCAGTTTGAGGGATTTCTGTTCAGGTAATGACCGTAAGCAATAATGTACCATCTCTGTTGATTCAGGAGGAGTAAACTCTGAAAGTCAATGACTCAATACAGAAAACCTTTTAAACCAATTTGAATAATAAGCTGTACATGATGCACTATTTAATAATTAGGATAAATTGGAATGCATGTATGCTTTGATTGAAATCCAGTTTCTTTATAAAATTTAATGCCAGGAAATTAGGTTGTGACTAATGTTTTTTCTGCTTCTTCCAGCAAAATCACCTCCTGTTGTTTCTCACCTTTTAGCCCAAGTACCCACCTCTGTTGTCTCCTTTCCAAGGCTCCAACTCCACCACGTCTCCTCTGCTCTAAAGACATTTTCAATTCCTCTTCATGATTGTCTGTGTCAATAAATATCGTTTTACGGATTCTGTGTTTTCTCAGAGCAATGACAAGAAACAGCATCGAATTAAATCCCAGGTAGTCTCTTTGTGTGCTTGTGTTTCCTCCACCAAACGGCAGAGCTGTGGCCTGTTTCAAATATTCTCTGGAGGATAGGAGTGATCATCCATGTGGGTTAGTGACAGGACTATTACGACTATTTCCCCTAACTCCCCCCTCTTTCCAGCATTTGGCTCTGGTTTAATAAACACAAAGCTGGTATTTAGAAGTTAGAGGGGGAAAAACACAGTGTATGAAACCTAGACTTGGTTTGAATGAGGTAGACTCAGAGAATACATATAGAGGAGTCAGAAGAGATCAGAAGACCAATGAACAAGTAGAAAAACAACAGAAGATGATGATGCTGCTGTTCCTGCTGCTCTAAATGATGATGACGGCTGAGAAACATGCTGAACCTTCATCAGTTCTACTAGCAGACCTTCATACAACACAAGCAGCTAAATGTGTCGTTCCAGAGAGTGGGTCCATCTTTCAGCTTCTAATCAACCATCAGAACAATTCTCTACCCAAACAAAGACAGTACCTTGGAACAGGTATAGAGACTTGCATGTGCCAATACTCGGTAAGGGTTCTTCGTCATCAAAGTCATCATCAAATTCGGAGCTGCGGGACTTGAAGTGAAGCTCTGCTCCTTGGTCCTCGGTGTAGCTGCCATCAGGACTGAAAGGAAGAGGAAAGTTCAGTCTGACCTAGTAAAGTTTGGAGATAAACTGAAGTCAGAGAATCAATATATAGTCCTGGTCACCTTTCTCTGCTGGCTGGACTGCGGTTGTTCAGATGTTTTAAGCTGCTGCTCCCAGGCGTTGTTGCTTGGGAGGTTAAACCACCACCTCCGCTCTCTCTTCTACTACTGTGATCAGACAGACCGCCATCTGCCTCTGAAAGCCACATCTGCAGACACAACAATGGCCCATAAAAAACATGCATGGACTGGTTTTCTCACGCCTGGAGAGGATGGTTCTGCAAATCTGCTTGTGATCAGATCTAAATTACATGTCCCGATCTAAAATATCCCAGATTTCTTTATTACCAGAGGCCAGTTTGATGCCATCCAGATCCAGTGAATGACTATGCCGTTTCATTTTCAGAGGTTCTGGTCCAAAAATAACAACTTTCGTGTTGTCATAATATAAGAGCAGAAAGTTTAAAGTCATCCACACTTTTAGATTTTCCACCCATGCCTGTAATCTACTAAACTGACTGGATTCATCAGGATGATGGTATAAATGTGTAGATTTATACTATGCTGACTGATTATTTTACCAATGGGAAGCATGGGTAGGAGGACGTGGCTAAGCTAATGGGTATTCCACCAATATGCCTCTAAGGTGCCTCAACTCTCAAAAGATCCTGGAGAAAAATTCTCTGTTCCCCATTAAAATATTTTCTTAATGAGCATAAGATTGTGGATGTGTTTCAGTCTGGTTTGATATTTCTACAAAGTACAGAGTCAGGATTTATAATATCATTCTCTTGGCATGTAACTCTGGCCATTACACAATTCTTGCTTTGTTGGACTTAACCACGACCTTGTGATCACAGCATTGTATTGTCTTGTTTACAGAGAGCCACTGAGACATCGGTGGCTCTGGAGTGGTTCAGGCAGATCATTTCTAGTAAAGGATGAAGGTTTGAATCTTCTTCTACTCCTCGGTCATATGGGATTCACCAGGGCTTAATTTTAAGACCTTCTCTCTTTTCTATTTCCTTCGTAGGGTGTATTTTGTTTTTTTCCCCTCCAGGGGGTCTTTTTTGTTGGCTCTAGTGTCCCTTATACAAAAGTACGGCGACACGAAAGGGGGAAGACATGTCGTCAGGTCCGGGAGTTGAACCCGCGATGGCCGCATCGAGGAGTCAAGGCCTCCAAACGTGGGTCGAGCTAACCCCTACACCACCACAGCACATCCATAGGGTGTATTGTTTGAAAACACATCTCCTTCCATTACTATGGATGATTCCCAAATCTCTGGATGATGGGAATCATCAGGGCCAAGTAATGGTTGGTCCATTAAACCTAATTTCCTGCATTTTCATGGAAAATAGACTAGAATAGAGTTACTTTTTTTGGGAACTAGTAGGGCCTCTTAGTCACCTCCCATTAATTTTGTTTGTTGCATACTTATCTTTATTACCTCATTTTAATGTGTTGCTTTCTTTTTTTATTCTTTGATTTATTATTGTGGTTTTCAAGTCTTTGTTTCAGCTATCACTAAAGTTAAAGAACTTTATAAAACAAGTTGTTGCTGATTATGATTGATGGCCACGATGACAAGAGTACACAATGTGGGGTTGAGACGTTAATTATCTTAATTTGCTTTCAGATAACAACACTGAGAAGCACTTGTGTGTGTTTAATTCATTTCCCTTTGCGATAAATAAAGTATTTCTGATTTGATTGATTTAACTACAACAGTTTATGGTGAACACAGAAGTTCATTGCATCCTACAGCCCCTGCATATTAAATCGGAGTTAAAGTAAGTTACAAATGAGCTGCTGACACTGTGATGGAACACCTTCTGATAACAAGCAAACGGAGAGCAGTGAAAGAATGTCTAACTTTTATTTATATTTATTAAAACATAGCAGGGAAACAGCAGATCAGCTGCAGGGGGCGCAGTCTGCATGTGTGGGTAGCCTCCCTGCATTGTAATCAAATCACAACTTTCCTAAATGTTCATGCCTCTAATACCAAACTGGAGTAGACAAGTATTCACAGTAAACACCCTGAATGAATCCAGACCCCGGTGGTAAAGCATCCATCTGAAAACCAGACGCATGCTACGTTCGTACTGTGTAAAAACTACCCACCTGATTTTTTCTAAGTTCCTCCTCTAGTCTGTGAAGGTTTAGCTTCACCTCCTCCAATCGAGGCTCTAAACTTCCGGCATCACCCATCTGTGGACTTTGTTCATACACATCCCTCATTTTTAGCAGAGCGTCTCTGAAACAGAAGAGCTTAATCTAAAGGGTCAAGCTGAAGCAGAACCTCTCAATGCCAGTACGTCCCCGGCGTTACCATCTAGTGTCAGTACTATAGACCAACTGGCTTCATCAGAATCACTATGTGATTATGTGTTACCTTTGCTCTCGTTCTCTCTGGATCTCCTGGTTTATGTTGTTCATTCGGCCTTGAAGTTTCTTGCGTCTCTGCTCAGGGGGCAGGTGGCTGCAGTCTGTAAGACTGGAACCCTGTGACAGTTCAGGAAATATTTACAAGGAAGTCTATCAGGCCCTTCAAATATCAGCATCTTAATAATACGTGTCATACTGACCAACTTTAGTGACAGCTGTCCAATCAGAAGAGAGCATGAAAGAAGCAAAACAAATTAAATGTTTTAATTTAAACAAACAGAGCAACAGCTGAGAAACATGTGGTCAGGTAAAAGTTTAACTAATAAACTCAGAGTGTTGGAAATGCTGTTAGCTTTTAAACACTTAAAAACAACAATATAGAACTTTCGGTTTTGGTTGATTTTGGTGCCCAGTGTGGACTAAAGCGGTCGTGTTTTAGCCTGAAGGAGGACTTCATTTCCCATGAGCACCAGCGCGTAGACTTTTAAAATCCTGATCAGTTGGATTAAAGTACATTTCTGTTTCCAGTGTCTGTGTGAAGGATGAAGGTGATGAATCTAATTGTGGTGAAACAATGTCAGATGATGATGTTGGAGATAAGAAACGGGGGAAGTGACGTATGCAGTAAAGCAGTCAGAACATTTGAAGTTGTTTTGTGAGGAAGGCAGGGTTCCTGCCACCCTCCTCAAAGTTGTTTAGTGCCTGTTAAAGCGATACGGACCCCCTCAGGTCATGACAGAGACGTCATTCAACGAGCTGTAAGTCAACGTACACAAATTTGGCAGACGGTTCAGTGTTACAAAGAAATGTAATCACACAGCTCCTAGGCATTGAGGATGAAGAGATGAAAATCCTGACAAGTTTTAAAAGTAGAGAGATCTGTAGAAAAGGAGACATGGAGGTTGTGAGAAAACAAAGCAGAGAATAAGTGCAGTAACAGCAAATTATCTTCAAAAACATTTCAGTTGCTGGTGGGTATGTTCAGTCTTTAAACTACAGGCGGTAACTGGAGAAGACACTGGAGGAAGGTCAGATAATCTGATGAGGAAGTAAGGCTCTCTATTAAAAACAATGTCCTTTGGGAAAGCAAAGCGCTCCAACAGATGTTCTGCTGTTTACTTGGCAGAAGTGATGACCATAAAGAGTTGGTTTGCAATGGCTGTCAACAGAAAAAAGCATGGTAACAAGCAAAAGCTCGAAAAGGTTCAAACTGGTACAAAAATTGTTGGTAAAGCACAGAAATGACAAGCACAAAAAACTATTTATGAACCTTTCAACACTTGGAGATCCACACTGAAGGAGTTAGTTACAGCGAAAGGATGGAGCAAGAAAAGGGGAGTAAGTCCAGACCGAAGCCTCCTGGCGTCACTGAAGGTAATGAAGAACCATTCTTGTGGGGGTTTCAGGAGGCTTTGTACAGATAGGATGTGTTGAGGGCCCATCAATCAGCTTAATATGTCTGGAGCAGGAAAATACGGCCATAACAACTTTAATGCTTGAAAAGCAATGTAACAAAAAGCTTGAATGTAAATCTGATTATTATGGGTTAGAGCCTGTGATCCCAAACAATCCAGTAGGAGGGAAGATTGGTGCTGTGGTGAACAAGCAGGTAAAGAATGCTCTGACTTCTTCTGAGGTGAGTTTGAATAATCTTGGTTGGTTTGGAGTTGCTTCTGATTCAATGAACCACAAAAACTGCAAGTTCAAATATGAATTAACAAAGATCCGATACCTCGACCTCAACCCCTCCTCCTTCCTTCACAGACTGTTATGCTGATGATACACAACTGTATTTATCTATAAATCCTGATGAATCCAGTCAGTTTGGTAGATTACAGGCATGTCTAGATAACATAAAAATGTGGATGACATTAAACTTTCTGCTCTTGAACTTTTAAAAGACAGAAGTTGTTATCTTTGGACCAGAACCTCTAAAAAAGAAATTGCTTAGTCAGCCACTTGACCTGGATAGAATCAGGTTGGCATCTGGCGACAATGTAAAGAACCTTGGTGTTATTTTTGATCAGGAAATGTCTTTCAAGTCTCATATAAAACAGGTCTGTAAGATTTCCTTCTTTCACCTTAGGAATATAGCAAAAATTAGAAATATTCTCTCTAGGATAGATGCTGAAAAGCTAGTCCATGCATTTGTTACTTCAAGGTTGGACTATTGTAACTCTTTAGTAGCAGGAAGTTCACTAAATGCAATTAAAAGTCAACAGTTGGTCCAAAATGCTGCAGCAAGAGTTCTGATGAAACTTAAAAAGAGAGATCATATCTCCCCAATTTTAGCTTCCCTTCATTGGCTGCCTGTCAAACTTAGAATAGATTTTAAGATTCTTCTTTTGACTTATAAAGCCGTCACTAATAAAGCTCCATCGTATCAGAGATCTGATTACTCCTTATGTCCCAAACAGAGCACTTCGCTCTCAGACTGCAGGTTTACTGGTGGTTCCTAGAATCTCTAAAAGCACAATGTGAGGCAGATCTTTCAGTTATCAGGCTCCTCTCCTGTGGAACCAGCTTCCAGCTTTAGTCCGTGAGGCAGACACCCTGTCTAGTTTCAAATCTAGGCTTAAAACCTTCATGTTTGATAAAGTTTATAGTTAGGAAGAGGTAGAGAAGACAGCCTAATCCGGTTGGGGGAGGAACTCAGTCTGGACAGACGGTTCTCCTTTGCTCTACCTTCTTCATGTCTCTACAAGTTCAGGTTCTCCTGATCTAGTTCTATAGATCTGCAGCTCTAGACTAAGGCTCCTGGTGCACAGTCTTACCACTTCTCTCTCTGATACTTTCTTCTTCTATGGCTGCTTGTACTGATCCAGGTTCTGCTGGAGGTTTCTTCCTGTTAAAGGGGAGTTCTTCCTCTCCACCGTCGCCACATGCTTGCTTATTATGAGGGATTGCTGTAAAGTCCAGCTATCGTCTCTGTTCTGATCCAGGAGGAGTGAACGACTCCATAAATCTGCTGGTTTTCTTAGATTGCAAACTTTAAACTAGTTTGTTTAACATGAATGAATAAATGATTTAAAGAAATTAATAAAGTATCTTTAGACGACATGTTTTAAATATGTGCTATATAAATTAGCTTATTTTAAAATTACATTTACAAATGAATGGCAGTCAAAGGAAAGTCATTCAAGGGATATAAAACAAGGTTTCTGTGTGCATACCCCTCTCTTAAGGCTTCGGAGACACTGCTTCCTGGTCCTGGACCCAGAGCTCATGAGATCACTAAGCCGCTGCGTAATTGGTTCTCTGGAGCTTGTGGGCGGGGACTGTGAGGAGTTGACCAGTTCTCCAGGTGAAGGTGAGGTTGGGGGTGGGGGTGGGGGCTGTCGTGGGGATGAGAGGAGATGCAGCAGCTGCACGAAGACAAACAGGCTTCAGTTGAGTCAATAAACACACACAGCTCTGCAGCGACACCTACAGGTCAGCGACAGTCAATGATATGACGACTGTAAACAGCAGTTAAGAACATGGATGAAACCCCACAACCGGGCTTCAGTATGGGATTAATTATTATTATTAATACTAATATTATTTAAGACTAAAGCTGCAGGAGGATTTTCTGGCTCTGGAGCAAGGCATTTCAGAGAGAGTTGAACCTGAGCCAAATCTGCTATACGAACTAAATCCATGTCTTCAAGAGAATCTCGAGAAGCCAACCAGAGTAATCCAGTCTGAGAGGGCTGAGCTCACCTTGTTTTTTCGTAGGAATGGCCACAACTTCCTACTGTGTCTCCGGCCCTCAGTCCTACTGTCAAGGTAACTGGATTCAGAGATGCTCCGCCTCATATTAGCGCTGTAATCTTCAAACTCAACATCGCCCGGGGGGTCAAAGCCGGATTTGAACACTTCCACCACATGACCGGTATCCTGCAAAAACAAACCCGTTACATTTCTCTGTCCTGGTGCCAATTTTCATCGACTTCTATTCATTTGTGATGAATTACTACAGCCCTGACCTCTGACCCTGCACAGCACATGTCTAACTCTATATGTATCCCGAACTTAATTCCCACCGTAGTCAGCTGACCTCTGACCCACAGGTAGCATTTGTAGTTGTGGGGACCAAGACCCTCTTCATTCACCTGAATCTGACATCCTGACTGAGTGGAAATGATCCAGGAAAACCACAGATCCGCTAAAGGTCCTGAAGCTGAGGCGGTCTGAACTTGAGCAGAACCAGTGAGGCCTCCCAGCATCAAGGATAACAGTGGAAACTAAAGTCTATGATAGGAAAACACGCTTCCTGCAGCTGGCGCTCTAATTACAGGCTGAACCCTTTTAGGATGAGTCTCCTACAACCAGGCCTGTGGACAGTTCAGTCCATTTTAATCAGGTGAAAGGTTCGACTCACCTTCCTGGGCTGGATGCTCTCAGCAGCATCCATCATGGCGTCCAAACAACGACTCGCCACAGGAAGAACCTTCCGCTCAGCTTCAGCTGACGAGCGCATCACCTCAGCAATTCGTTCAATCCGACGTTCCTCCATGTCCTGAATGCGCTGAAACGTATTAGCAGTAGATCTATTAGACTCACAACAGAGAGCAGGAGTAGGATCTATTATAGACTCTAGAGCAGACAGGCCAAAAATACCATGTAGTAGAGATGAAATAACCATTATTTTCAAAATCAATTAATCTGTCGATTATTCAAGTGGTAAGTTGGTAAGTGGTAGACATTGCTGGGGGTGAGCGTCTTGTTCCACATGTGTTCCTTTATTGTTGCTCCTGCAACTCTAAATGAATATGAACTGAATTCATTAACAGTATTTAGCGCCTTTATTTTCTTATTAGCTTATTTTACC
>JAVLVB010000844.1:34351-49260 GCA_032876305.1 Orestias chungarensis | reverse complement strand
AGATCTGATTACTCCTTATGTCCCTAACAGAGCACTTCGCTCTCAGACTGCAGGTTTACTGGTGGTTCCTAGAATCTCTAAAAGCACAATGGGAGGCAGATATTTCAGTTATCAGGCTCCTCTCCTGTGGAACCAGCTTCCAGCTTTAGTCCGTGAGGCAGACACCCTGTCTAGTTTCAAATCTAGGCTTAAAACCTTCATGTTTGATAAAGTTTATAGTTAGAAAGAGGTAGAGAAGACAGCCTAATCCGGTTGGGGAGGAACTCAGTCTTGACAGACGGTTCTCCTTTGCTCTACCTTCTTCATGTCTCACTCTATAGGGTTAAGTTATTTAAGTTTTTCTATAGTTATGCTGCTATAGGCTTATACTGCTGGAGGACAATCTGACCACTTTTCTCTCTGCTACTTTCTTCCTTTGTCCAATCTACTTAGTTACCGTTATTTCAACCTTGTTAACCTTTAGTTTTCTCTTAGTGTTCTTCTCTCCATAGTAACCACACCTGGGCTGGCGTTCTGTTAGCTGAGACAGCTTCTTGGATGAGAACATGGGCTGAGATGCTTCCAGTGACGTTCTACAACTGCTGCAATAAACTCTATTATTTCACTATCCTGTGCTTCTAATTTAGTTTTCTGTCTCTTCAAACCTCCAGTCGGTCGTGGCAGATAGCTGCTTGTACTGAGCCTGGGTCTGCTGGAGGTTTCTTCCTGTTAAAGGGGAGTTTTTCCTCTCCACTGTCGCTACATGCATGCTCAGTATGAGGGATTGCTGTAAAGTCAACGACAACACGAGCCATTGTTTCTGCCTGCTGATTCCAGAGGAGTGAATGCTGCAAGTCAATGACTCCATGAATCTGCTGGGGTTCCTTAGATTGGAAACTTTTTAAATTGATTGTTTATGATGTTTTTATGATTTTATTGTAAACTGCTTTGAGACGACACCTGTTGTAAATTGGCGCTATATAAATAAACTGATTCTTGATTTAAAGAGTCTTAAACTGGTCGTTACTCACCATGAAAGAGCGGACCACAACATCAGGCATCTGGGGCAGCTGATAGTGCAGCAGCGCTGTAGTCGCATGGTCAGTTACCTAGCAACAGAACAACCAATCACAAAGCTGCAATCTTAGAGCATCTGAAAACAAACCTACAGGAAAGTCAGGCTTACTTTCTGGAAAACAAGATACTGAGACTTGGTCCAAATGTCCAGCTGGGGAGGAGACAAGAACATTAGCATGGAGACAATCACTAAAGTTATTACTGGTTACCTGCCCAGGTGAGCCACGCCCTCACCTTTCCATCCTCACTGTACACATTCTCATTAAATCCTCGGACGACTGTTCTGTCGATGAAGAGCGAACGCATCACAACGATTGCCTTCAAAACCTTTCCCAAAGTCACCTGGGAGAAGAGAGGTGAGATGCAGAGGTGCCAGCTGTTACCAGGTGACATCATACCTGTTCAGTTTGGTACCAGCAGCACAGCAGATGTCCCATTGGGTCTGGAGAGTTCGATAGTCATATCTGGAAACATCCTGCCCACCCGAGAAATGACATCATCCACGTACCTGCACAGAGAGGAAAGGTGAAGGCGTGTGAGGCCGCCGACGGGCCGACAGAGCCGACGGCAGAACTCACTGAGACGGGAGGGCCAGAGTACTGGGCTGGACTTTGGGTCGTCTTTTGGCTGAAGCTCCCATCTGATTGGCTGATCGCTTGAGTGACTGCTGGTTCAGCAGACTGGAGGCCAGGCCAGCGTGATACTGCAGCTGAGCACATAGAACCGGACACGATCAGAACCTCCCACAGGAACCAGAACAGCCGCTCAGCGCCCAACTCACACGACCTTCCTGTTGCCGTGGCGTCAGGGTGTTGATAGTCTTTACACATGAGGTGTTGTTACCATGGTAACTGCATCAGATGAGAACATGGATGTCCAAAGTCCAGTTTGAGGACACTTCTCCCCAGTGCCGGCCCAGGCCTCCATGGGGCCCTAAGCAGAATCTGATTTTGGGGCCCTCTATTTTAGTCAATTTCAAACCTACAATAAACTTGTGTTGTTTACCTTCTATAAACACGTCTTTACTGACATGTCTTTACACTTGAATGTGTTACATGCTGAAATTATACCGTTGCTCTAAAGAAACATAAGTAATACCTATATGATAACAATATAAATAATATCAATTAAAGAATGATAAATCATGTCCAGGTGGCCAAATATGGTTTTAAATCTTAAAGGGTAACACATGTAGCTACAAGAGTGGCCTGAGTTTCATTTACAGAACATTTTAGTTTAAAAAAGGGCAAGAACAAAAACATGCAACAAATAACACTTATATAATATTTTATATAATACACTTATATAATATATAAAAATAACAAAACATCGAATAGTAGAAAACCAGAATAAAATAAACAATTAAATATCACCCAAATACTTAAAAAGATAAATGAAGTTACGTGAAACAAGGTAACACAAATGGTTTAAAAAATAAAAGCAGATGAATAATTAGATGAACTCACTCTAAACACTTAAATATAAATTTATGTAACTATAACTATTTGCAAACGAATTACTTATAAAAGGCTACAGAAAAATAACACCATTATTGCTCACATTTGACTTCTGATCCTTCTTCAATATTCCACCAACTCCTAAAACCTGGACTTCCTGCTTTTCTAGAGGCCAAGTCACTTATAATTACTATTTATTATACATGGAATAATAAAAAATAAAGAACTTTCTTTTAAACTGCGCTTGCGGGACCCCTAGTGGCCTTCGGGCCCTCAGCCGGCGCTTAGTTCGCTTATGCCTCGGGCCGCCTCTGTTCTCCCCTGAGACGTGTCCCTGCATCCACAAATCAGAATCAACGGATCTCTACAGCAGAACCTGAGGACACGTGTGGACCAGCTGGGTGGAGCAGGGACACGTCTAATGTAGACGATGTCCCCTGAGGTCCTGCACTGGACATGCCAGGACAAAGACGTGTTCCCATGGTAACAGCATCCGGCTCACCTTGTTGGACCACTTGTAGGCCTGCAGCAGCTGAGAGTACAGAGGCGTTTTATCCTGGACCGGGTCCAGACTCAGCAGCCCGCTGTTGTGGAGAGGATGAGACTCCGAGGGTCGTCCCACCAAACCGCTGAGACGCTCCAGCTCACTGGGGGGGGGACACAACAAGAGACACCGGATTACTGAGCAGAACCAGACCAAATAGAACTAACCCTCTGATGGAGACCAGCTGCAAAACTTTTGGAAGGTTTGTGTTAAAAGTTAAGAGGATTATTTTTCAGATCTGGGTTGTACGGAAGCCAAAAGCTGCCAAAAAGCGATTTATTATTTATTCTCTTCAGTTTAGTCATCAAATTAAAACATGGCGTCTTATTCCAAAACGATTTATCAACGCCAATATTTGACTACTGTTGGGGTTTACAACAAGGTTTCTAAAGGAAGAACGACACGTTATCTTAACAACAGCGCTTCGCCTCCTGTTCCTCCCGGCCGCCGTAGCGCCGCCTTACTTCAGGTCGCGATTCACGGCCTGCAGGCTGTCCTGGAATTCGGCGATGAATCTCTTCTCGCGGTCCTCCAGAGTCTCACGGTTCTTCATGCCGTCCTTCAGGGACTCGAAGACGCGGCTGACGCTGGAGCGGAGCGCCTGGATGCCGCCGATGGCGTGAGAGAAGGCGTCCAGGTTCACCCCCACCGACACGGACTCCGCCATCTTGCTTTCGTTTCTTCCTCTGGCCGGAATGACGTGAACAACAATTAGCGCTGTAGCGCCACCGTGTGGAATTTAGATATACACAATAAAGTAGATGTAGCTATTCTATTATTATTATTAAACATGATAATAGAATAATATGGATATCTATGGGTGGACTGATGATTTTATTGGCGGTTAGCAAACAACTTGCGTTTTGCATTACCGCCACCTGCTGGGATGTTCTGTCCATCCATCTTCTGCACACCCTTGTCCCTATTGGGGTCGGGTGGGTCTGCTGGTGTCTATCTCCAGCTTACAACGGGCGAGAGGCAGGGGGACACCCTGGACAGGTCACCAGTCCATCACAGGGCGACACAGAGACACACAGGACAAATAACCCCTCATACACACTCACACCTAAGGACAATTTAGAGCCCAATCAGCCTAACTGTCATGTTTTTGGACTGTGGGAGGAAGCCGGAGTATCTGGAGAGAACCCACACTCCAGGTGGAATTGAACCGAGAGTTTTCTTGCTGCATGGCACTACCCACTGCGCCACTGTGCAGCCCGCAGGTTCTGTCCATTTACCAAAATCAACCAAACCTGAAACTTCTCTAGTTTGGCTTTAAAGAAGAAAGAATGGAAAATATTGGCACCCGCAGAGACCAGCTCGGACCTCTTGACACTCCGAGCGATTTTTAGAAGCCTGGTTAAATAGTGTTTGTTAACAACATGTACTATGTAAATTTAGTATTTAACAAATAGTTTTTCTTGGAGGTTTTTACGTTAAACAGGTTAACAAATTATGCAGGAACAATGAAATTAATATAGCAGCAGATTCTCCATTGGACAGAAATAATATATATATATATATATATTTATATATTATACATTAAAATTATGACTGATTAAGAGTAAGAGAGAAATAAAGGGCAATTTTCTAGACCATTTTTAGTTACTAATAAACTAAATGGTATTCACGAAACAGAATGCTTGAAATAGTTAACATTATGGAAAGCTGGAACATACAGTTTATGTATGAAAGAGAAAGATTAACTGAAGGAAAACATAAAATGTAATTTCAATAAATGGCTTTCAACACGACATTTGATCTGTCTGACTATGTTAAATTGCCTTATTAAACCACCTTCAAGCATTTGAAAAAGAAGTATAACCTGTAAAAACTAAATGGCTAAAAACTAAAATGAAGTGCTATTAAAAACGTTTTAATCAGAAAAATTGCTTGATAATAGGTAGACATTTGTATATGAAATTTAATCACATTTAACACTGTAGGAGTCATGAAGCGCTGTAAGAGTGCACCCAAATGCAGAGTTGAAGATATCATTGGATGATGAGTGCAAGAACCGGAACAACAACAACCAAGCACTGGGGAGGAACAGCAACAGAGAGTGGCAAGCAGTAGAGATGAGGAGTAGGATGAGAAGAGGGAACTCGGAGGGAAACAAGAAAGCAAGGAGGAGAAACAACAGAAAGAGACAACAGGGAGAAACAACGAAGAGTGGCAACACAAAGGAATAACGTTAAGAACAATGAGGAGAAACAACAGGGCAAAACAACAAGAAGCAACAGAGAGAAACAACAGGTGAGAAACAATGAGAATAAACAATGAGGAGGTCAACGAGAAGAACAACGAGGAGAATTATGAGGAGAAACAATGAGGAGAACAACGGGGAGAGTGGCATGAAGCAAGGAAGGAACACAATGGAAGAATTGAGCGGTGAGTAGACTGAAGAACCAGATATATGATCTGGGAGGATGAGTAGTGCAACAAAGGAAGTTAATATATTACAGAATGATTACAGGTTTATGTGGTTAAAGGGGACGTAGACTGAGGAAGGGAGAGTGAGAGAACAGGGGAAACTGGAGAACGCAAGGAGGTAGAATAATACAGAACAGGAACACTAGACAGAAAAAAATACACAATAAACAATGAAACCATGACAGTAGGTTCTTTGTGTAACTTTATAACTATAAAACTAATATGTGTCCACGTTTAGGAACCTGGGTTTCCACCGGATCAGTCGCCATCTGTCCAGGCCCACTGGACAGAAGCACTGATCCAGCAGAAATCCTATTACTGATGGTGCTAAGCCCCTCCTCCTGGCTCTGATTGGTTGTTTTTGACTGGGGCAGAACTACAGTAGGTCCACAGTTAACAGTTACCCAAAGCAGCTATAAGGTGTTTCAATTATTTAAATGACAAATGTCTTATAAATATAATAAATAAAAAACATCTGCAAGATAATTTAGCTTTTGGAGAATGCATGTTTTGTGACGTATTTACTTCAATATTGTTGCACCATATTAAAACATTTAATGATGCTGATGATATTGGCTAAAGTTATTAATATGTTACTGGGAGAGACTTCATATAACATACGGTGTGATTTTACTGCCACCTGGTTGAGCGTGCAGGGATTCTCATTTCAGAGCTCAGATCTGCTGAAGGAAAAATCATTTTAAGCTTCACAAACGCTATTGTGGAGTCAGTTACTTGGAAGTTGCAAACTAGTCTGCCACATATTGATTTGTTAGAGTGGAGATGCTGCTGCAATGGTGACGAAAAGTCACACTGAAAGTAGACGGGAATGCAGAAACAAGTTAAGAGAGACATAAGATTACTCCAGGAAAGACAGGCAGAGAGGTTTAACCTTTGGGGGAGGTTCGATTATCGTCAGTGGAGCTTCAGCTGGGAGAGCGTTCAGAGCTCTGAGAGCAGGAGGAGGATTAAAGACACAAAGTGAGGATGAGGAGAATTAAACACCAGGAGGATAAAAACAAAATAACATAACGATCAGTAAAAAAGTGATTTTCTCAGCCTGAAGACACTCCGAGGGAAAGACAGGTGGGTGACAGACCGAGAACTTAAGCTTCTCTTTCTGGTACATCTGACTTTTAGTTTAACTTTTTGGACAAGCATGGTGGAGAGGAACAACTCTCCCTTAACTGGAAGAAATGTGAACCGGTAAATGCAAAAAAATTTTTTTAGCTGATTAAGTAACAATGATTTCTCTGCCGATGTTTGTTTTTGTCAGTTTTCCATAAAGCCAACAGAACAACAGGTGTCCGATATCCAAACAGCAGCTCTGGTTTATTAACTGGAGCATTTACTGCTTGGTTCCCAAACAAGTATTAAAGAAGACTGCTATAGAAATTCAAATCTGAGACCTTATGTGGTTCTGGTCCCTGGAACTAGCAGGAGAATTTAGTTTGAGTCCATCCGGTTCATAGAGCTCTAACAATCGGAAAATAATGCCTGCAGAGCTGACTTAAGTCATGTTAGGTTTATTTGTTTAGATCATTTCAGCAGCAGGGAGGTTCAAAGTGCTTTACATGATAAAAATATTTAATTTTGTCACTAAAATAATTACGAACATCAAGCACTTTATAAAAGCATTTTATTTTGTTATAATCCAATGTTCAAGAACATTAATTAGTTTTATTAATTATTGTTGATGTAATTAATCAATGAGAGGAAACTTTGAACATTTTTATCTGGATTTAAAAGAACTAGATTTCAGCTGATTTATAGTTTTTGGGAGTTTATTCTAAATTAGAGAAGCATACAAACTGAACGCTGCTTCTCCATGTCTGGTTATGGTTCTGGTTCTGTAGAGTAAGTTGGACCTGGAGGATCATAGTGGTCTAGAAGGTTGCTATGACGATAGTAGGTTTTTATTAATGTTGGAGCTAAACCAGCCAGTGATTTATTTTTGTCTGTTCTCAGAGCTACAGTGGGAGGACTTTAGTTGTTCTGTATTTATCTAGTGATAACATGAGCAACAGCATTCTTGATCGACTGCTTCTGTCTGATTGACCTTTTAAGCAGACTTGTGAAGACGCTGCCGCAGGAATCAATTAAACTACAGATAAACGCATGGACAAGTTTCTCTAGATCTTGTCGGGATTTTCTAGAAAGTTCTTCAGGTGACAGAAGGCAGAGTCTTGTAATTGTCTTTATGTCTCTCTGAAGGTTCAGGTCAAAGTTAGTCACTACAGCCAGATTTAAAGCCTGATCGGTCGTTTCTGACTCTTCAACGTTCCTGTTTAGATCCAAAGATATTAAGCTACGCTAAATGATTAGTTCCCAGCATCAGTTCAGTGGTTGGATGTGTTCATGGTCACCTGGTGACATCATAATGTAGAACTGTCTATCATCTGCTTAGTTATTTGATTACTTGTTATAATCTGAGCAAGTGGAAGCAAGTGGATATTAAAAAGAAGAGGCCCAAGGATTGAACCTTGGTGTTCTCCATATGTGGATTCTGTCTGCTCTGATAAGAAGTTATCCACTGTCCCTGTTCTTTAAGTGAGAATGAAACCAGTCAAATACTGAGCCAGAGAGTTCAACTCATATCTCCAGTCTCCTGGCTCTTTCACGGTCTGTATTTGTGTAGATCCCATTGATCACTTTCACAAGGGCATTCTAAGTACTGTGATGAACACGGTAACAGGGTAAAAGATGTCAAAGCCCTTGGTCATCGTTGAGAAGCTGATTGACCTTTAAAACAACGTTTAAATGGTTTTGCTGAGGAAAAATCTGCTGCAGGTCTGTAGTAGGGAGATGTCCAGATAATTGTTTACTATTGGTTTGATGACTACTGTTTTTAAAGCCCAATCAACTGTTTCTAAAAAAGAAACAGCTGATAGGAGAATGGTCTCACCTTTGAATCTGATCAGATGCAATGACAGGGTGAACTTTTTAAAACAAAGTTGTGGGTAGGTATTAAGACAACAGGAGGAGAGATTTAATTATTGTATAATTTCTTCACAGTTTTTGTTGTTAAGATGGTGAGATTTAGCCATTTTCACTTTATTTTTGGCACTTGAACTTGATTTGGTGAAGATTGACTGATTAACTCTCTAATATTTCAATTTTATCCATCATGAATTGGACGCAAGAGAGTAATCTAACCTTATGGAGACAAAAATGCTATCTTCTCTATAAGTCTGGTTTAAACACTATTCCTTTGATTCAGGGGATGTCAAACACATGATTAGAGATAAGAAAGCCAGTAAGCCGCTTTCTATCTATTCCTGTACTTTTCTAAATGTGACAGGATTTAACTTCAGTACCATGTCAAGAATGATCTCGTTTAGAAGAGGTTTGATGACAGCGATTTTCAGGGTCTGTAGAAAGGATTCAGTCTGAATCTAGACGGTGACAAGGCGGTAAAGTTGTGAAAACCAACTGCTGGGAAGTTCATAACGACGGCAAGTCAATGGATTGTGGAAGATCTCTTTGACTGTTTTTTCAGAGACAGAGGGAAATGTGCAAGAACTAATGTGTAACTGGGGGCTGCTTGTTCTTGCTTATTATGATAAAAAATGTGTTTCTCCCACATTTATAGCACCTGAAAATACGTGACACCAAAAACTTTGACTGGACATGAGTTAACTGGGTGCAAAACATATAATAATGTTGTGGAACTTTATCATTAAAGAATCCTCAGTGTTATTTCACTTCACTAATGATATGAGTTCTAAGAGCAATTGTAACTGGAAAGTTTTTTCATTTTGTTTTAATCAGAAAATATATGACTTATGAGAGGTTTTACTGGAGTTTGTGATTATTTCAGAAATAACAGATAACTTCTGTTGGTACATCCTGCTACGGTGGTATGTATAAACGTATTGACGTCACTTCCTGTTGTTGCACTTTGTGTCTGTTAGCATCTGCTAGCTCCATGCTCTCTCTTTTTCTAAACACACCTGCACATTAATCACACATTTCTGTTGCTCCAATTGACATTTTTAGAAACCGTAATTGTCCTAAATGGGCCTTTTTTTGTGTAGTGAGCACTCGCTAGCTTAGTTAGCTTAGCTTCTAGCGGTGCTATGGCTTCTCCCTCTGCTTCTCTTCTTTCCTGCTCTGTGTGTCAGATGTTTAGTTATTCCTCTGCCTCCTTTAGAGATAATGGTACGTGCATTAAATGTAGCATTTTTTTTGCTTTGGAGGCGAGGGTGTGTGAATTGGAAGCTCTGCGCTATTGATACACCCGCAGATAGCCGAGGCCCATTAGCTAGCGTGGAGCCAACAATAACAGGTTGCCCTGGTGATCCTCCAGCAGTTCCCATGCAGTTGGGTAAGCAGACTGGCTGGGTGACTCTACGCTGAAAGCATAGTCCCAGAACCCAGCCTATGGCTCACCACCAACATGTTAACGTTTCTAACAGATTTTCCCCACTCAGCGATACACCCGCTGAGGAACAGACTCTGGTAATTGGCAGCTCCATAGTCATAAACGTTGCTTCAGAGAAACCAGCAACCATAGTCAAATGTTTGCCAGACGCCAGAACAGGCGACATAAAATCATACCTCAAACTGCTGGCTAAGGATAATCGTAAATACAGTAAGATTGTTATTCACGCTGGCGGTAATGACACCCGGTTACGCCAATCGAAGGTCACTAAAATTAGTGTTGCTTCGGTGTGTGAGTTTGCAAAAACAATGTCGGACTCTGTAGTTTTCTCTGGTCCCCTGTCTGATCGGACCAGTGATGACGTGTTTAGTCGCATGTTGTCATTCAACCGTCGGTTATCTAGGTGGTGTCCAGAAAACGGTGTGGGATACATAGAAAATTGGAAAACGTTTTGGGGAAAATCTTGTCTGATCCGGAGAGACAGCATCCATTCCACTTTGAACGGAGCAACTCTTCTTTCTAGAAATATGGCCGGATTTATTAACTCCCCAAATTACTGACAAACCAGGGTCCAGACCAGGAAGCAGAGTCGTAGTTTAGAACTTCTCTCTGCGGCTTCTCAACAGTTAACTACTCATCATCCCATTGAGACGGTGTCTTGCCCACGGCCAAAACCAAATAGATTAAAGATCAATCTAAAAAGAGCTAATCCTGAAAATCTCATAAAAATCAAAACAACTCAGATGAAACAAAAATATACAACTATTAAGTGTGGCTTATTGAACATCAGATCTCTATCCTCAAAGTCCTTATTAGTTAATGATTTAATACTTGATAATCAAATTGATTTGCTTTGTCTCACAGAAACCTGGCGGCAGCAAGAGGATTATGTTAGTATCAACGAATCATCCATCCATTTTCTATACACCCTTGTCCCTATCGGGGTCAGGTGGGTCTGCTGGCGCCTATCTCCAGCTTACAACGGGTGAGAGGAAGTTCGCCAGTCCATCGCAGGGCAACACAGAAACATATAGGACAAACAACCACTCATGCACACACTCACACCTAAGGACAATTTGGAGTGCCCAATCAGCCTAACAGTCATGTTTTTGTACTGTGGGAGGAAGCCGGAGTACCCAGAGAGAACCCACGCATGCACAGGGAGAACATGCAAACTCCTTGCAGAAAGACCCAAGGTGGAATTGAACCCAGAGCATTCCTGCTGCATGACAACAGTGCTACCTACTGCGCGACTGTGCAGCCCATCAACAAATCAACTCCCTCTAATTATTCAAACTTTCACATTCCTCAAAGTACTGGGAGAGATGGAGGAGTTGGAAGCATTTTTCAATCAGATTTATTAATTAATCCCAGGCCAACTAATAGTTATAGTTCTTTTGAACATTTAACCCTTAGCCTTCCTCATCCAACCTCTAAAAGAATTAAACCACTTCTGTTTGTTATTTTGTATCGTCCTCCAGGTTCTTACTCTGAATTTATAGATCAGATCTCAGATGTTTTATCTGAACTAGTGTTAAACACTAATAAATTCATTATAGTGGGAGATTTTAACATTCATGTTGACATGAAAATTTGAGACTCAATTGGCTTCACTCAAAAAATCCAAACACCTACCCACTCTCTTGGTCACACTTTAGACCCTGTGCTGACTTATGGCATTGAGTGTGAAAACGTTACAGTACTGCCTCATAACCCTCTCCTTTTTTACCATTTTTTGATAACTTTTTTTTACTCAAATCTGAAACAAATTTCATTATAGTAGGTGTCTATCAGACAATGTTGTTACAACCTTTAAAGAATAGATTCCACCTTTAATTTCTTCAGTATCTCAGAAAAACACAGTGGAGGGCAGCACATTTTTTTCATGCCCTACACAGATTGATGCTGTTGTTCATAGTAATATGTCTTCATTGCATATTGCATTAGACAACGTAGCCCCCATACAAATTAAACTGATTACTCATAGGAGATTTGCTCCCTGGTTTAATTCAGAACTTCATACCTTAACGGGAAACATCAGGAAATTGGACAAGCAATGGTGCTATTCACTTCTAGAGAAGTCCTATTTATCCTGGAAAAACAGCATGCTTCTGTATAAAAGGACCCTTCGCCAAGCTAGATCTGCATATTTTTCATTATTAATAGAGGAGAGTAAGGTTACTTGTGGAGTACCACAGGGTTCTGTACTTGGCCCAATTCTATTTACTATATACATGCTCCCTATTGGTAAAACCATCAGACAGCATGGTGTTAATTTTCACTGTTATGCTGATGATACACAACTGTATTTATCTATAAATCCTGATGAATCCAGTTAGTTTGGTAGATTACAGGCATGCCTAAATAACATAAAAATGTGGATGACTTTAAACTTTCTGCCCTTGAACTCTGAAAAGACAGAAGTTGTTATCTTTGGACCAGAACCTCTAAAATAGAAACTGCTTAGTCAACCACTTGACTTGGATAGAATCAAATTGGCCTCTGGTAACAATGTAAAGAACCTTGGTGTTATTTTTGATCAGGATATTTCAAGTCCCATACAAAACAGGTTTTTAAGATTTCCTTCTTCACCATAGGAATATAGAAACAATTATAAATATTCTCTCAATGTCCCCTCCAACCCCACCCCACACACACACATCCCTCAGTAATGTTTAACACCTCAGAAATCAATAAACCATTAAGGTATGGGTAGCAAGGGAGGCTCTATAGTTTTAAAGCCCCATTTGGAAGAAAAAAAAATCTGTTAAGCACAACTATTGCAGCCAGAAAATCGTTCTACTAGCCATGATGCTGAACAGGACAAGGGGGGGGGGGGTTAATATTTGTATAAGACTGGATTTTGATTACTTTAAGCTTTTTGGAGTTGCCAGTTACCTGATATATCGAGAACTTCTTTCTATGGAAGTCAGTGGGACTGTCCAAACTCTCTCTCTATGTTGTGATTGTAACGTTAGCTTCTAATGAGTGACGGTGGAGACAGCCAATCAAGAGATCCCAAAATTACGTCCGTGGTACACACACTCAACCTACCGCCTCACAATCTTTTGCCGAACAAAGGGCGGCACTGCGATGGCTGCATAGTCTCAGTCACCTGTCCTCCCATCTATTGTGATGTCAATCTGGATAGGTGTACTGGAATTCTGTTATTTCTCTCAATGATGAACAAAGTATTTCTGTTCTTGTCTTATGTCATCTAGAGACAAACAAAAATTATTTCATTCTGATCATTCATAGTTACCAAACACTTCATAGTATTTCATTTAGATCCGTTTAAAACTTCCAATTTAATCCACTAATCTGTAAAAATACCAAATCAATCAATTCTTAATAAGACCCCCAGCAAAATCCAACAAATTATTAACTTGCAGTGTTCACTCATCCTGGATCAGCAGAGACAGTAGATCATAGCCCGTGTTGTGTCATTGACTTTACAGCGATCTCTCATATGATCATGCATGTAGTGACAATGGGCAGGATAAACTCATATTTAACAAAAAGGAACCTCCAGCACAACCAGGATTTATTTTGGGTTCACATGGGAAAACATTTGAGGATAAGTTGCACTTTTTGGAGGACTGTTGGAAGTTTTTTATGAGGGAAGGAATTACCAGAGAAACTATCAATAAAGTTTAAACTTTCTGCTCTTGAACCCTGAAAAGACAGAAGTTGTTATCTTTGGACCAAAAATTAGAAATATTGTCTCTAGGATTGATGCTGAAAAACTAGTCCATACATTTGCTACTTTAAGGCTGGACTACTGTAACTCTGTATTAGCAGGAAGTTCACAAAATGGAGTTAAAAGTCTTCAGGAGAGACCATATCTCTCCTATTTTATCTTCCCTTCATTGGCTCCCTGTCAAACTTAGAATAGATTTTAAGATTCTTCTTTTAACATATAAAGCCCTCACTAATTAGTCCATGAGGCAGACACCCTGTCTACTTTCAAAGCTAGGTTAATAAAGTTTATTTTTAGGAAGAGGTAGAGGAGACAGTCTGATCTAACTGAACATCAGCTGCTGGTTCTGACAGATAATCAATGTTACCTATTGCTGGCTTTACATTTTGTTTTTCAGTTTCCTCTTCATTTATTTTAGTTTTCTGTCTTTTCAAACCTTCAATCGGTTGTAGTAGGTGGCTGCCCGTACTGATAAAGGTTCTGGTTCTGCTGGAGGTTTCTTCCTGTTAAAGGGGAAATTTTGCTCTCCACTGTCGCCACATGCATGCTCAGTATGAGGGATTTTTTGTAAAGTCCCCCTATTGTCTATTTTATGATCTAGGAGGAGTGAATGCTGCAAGTCAATGACTCCATGAATCTACTGGTTTCCTTCGCTTAGAAACTTTTTAATCTGATTTGTTAATCATGTTTTTGTGATTGTAATGAAAAAGTTTTCTTGTAGACCCGTTAGCCACTGGTGCTGGACTAGAAGGAGAATCATGTGAGGATTCTAGGTTCATTCCAGATCAGCTGATGGTTTAGAGGCATTCGGAGTGGTGAATTTGTCTTACTAAAATCTGTTGGGAAATTGTTCTTCTGGTTCTGACCGTTTGTTTGGTTCTGTTTCAGGTCCAGTAAACACCTGCAGCCTTCATGTTCTGAATCTCACCGGATCATCATGAGGACCTGTCCCAGGTACATGTGGAGCAGCTCAGGTCGAGAACAGTATATGTGAAGCTAAGGAACTTCCTTTCTGACTGACTGAGGTGCCCACCATGCCCCCACTCTGCTGGCCTCCAGGGTGGCCCCCAAGGGTCTTCATCCTCATCATTGTTTCGCTGTCTCAATGCTCGTCTCAGCTCAGCGGTCCATTTGACACATGTAGCTCAGAGTCTGGGCCAAGAAGACAGTTCTTCCCATGTCAGCCCCCCCCCACCAACATGAAGGAAGTCATGCAGATCAAGGTTGACCCCCCTGGGATCACCTGTGGAAACCCACCGGAAAGGTTCTGCACCCTGGTCAGTGTGACTCTGATGCACCTAAGCCTCCAAGCAGTTTCTAATTTTGGTGGTGGCG
>JAVLVB010000844.1:8878-29278 GCA_032876305.1 Orestias chungarensis | reverse complement strand
TGTACAATTCCTCTTCCATCTGCAGGAGGGATAAATAGTAGTGTGGTTATTGTTATATGTTGATTGTGTACTGTACTGTGTTGTATGTGAGATGAGTGTGTCGTGTTAATTGTTATTTGATACTCTGTAACCCTGGCAAAACAATTTCCTTCGGGATCAATAAAGTCTATCTTATCTTATCTTATCTTATCTTATCTTATCTTATCTTATCTTATCTTATCTTATCTTATCTTATCTTATCTTATCTTATCTTATCTTATCTTATCTTATCTTATCTTATCTTATCTTATCTTATCTTATCTTTTGTGCATCATCGGGGAGGAGTACTTGAGACATTGGTGTGGTACATTGTCGAAATCACTAAAAGCCCCGTCCATCCACTCCATCCTAATGGACGAGTGTGAGAAAACCAGGAGATCATTGAATACGCCTTGTGGTGTGACGTTGCGGTGTGAGGTTGGAGAAGGAGTTAGCAATGGGGATTAGCCATTCTACCCCAAAACAGCAGCACGCAATGTTGAAGTATTCCACACTTTCTCTTTATTTCTCTTCGTCCATGTAAAGCCGGATCTACACGGTACTAACATCATGTTCTCAGACATGAGAAAAAGTAATGATAGTTACCGCTCTGCACCTCATCATCACGGATGATCTTTTCTACAACAACAAGAGGGAAAAACAAGTTCTTACTCTGTATAATAGTACAACAAAAGAAAAAGGGAATAGCCGCCCCCATGTGGCGATACCTATACATTTTTAGGTACAAATAAGTATAATGACTGTTACATAGGCCCCCATGGTAAACAAAGGCTGTCCTCAGCCGCACACAACTATAGACACCAGTACAGAATTTATCAAATCAACACAAAACCGTAAATCTGCAGTTACACATGGGGCAGGTATCAAATCACACCTGAATACATATCCGTGGATAACCATCACACATCCCAGCTGAGGCTCTAAAAAACGAACACAAAATCAGTGTGGAAATCTTCTTTTTTTTATGAACACAGCCCCTCTAAAGAACAGTTAAGGGATAAACAAAATTCTTCCTTAGTAACTAAGGGTGAAAACTAAAACCACCATCATCACAAATCATCCTAAGTTTTTTGTTTTTGTTTTTGTAACCACAAAAATTTCAACAAGACACATTTGATTGAAAATGGTCATTAACCTGAACAAATATAACCTTACACCCCCGCAAGCCTTTCAGTATGGTAGATATTTGTCCATTTATGATTTGACCAACCAGTCGTGATCCTGGGATGACGCCGGGTTCTGTTGAAGTCCTCCCAGACTTCCCCGGGTTCAGATCTCAGACACAGAAGATTTATATATTAGGTGGTCTGCAATCATTAAACAAGCATCAATAATCAATGTCCATTCTTTAGTACTTTTCACTACACCTTTTGCAAAAGGGACAGCCGAGCACCGCTCCTAACGGGTTCCCAACTCGACTCTGGGCTCTCCCCAGCAACAGGCTGTTTTTATTCAAAGAATAAGGCATATACAGAATTATACAATCAATATATTATACAATATATGCATGTATTCAAAATTGTAATTGTCTTAAAAATACTAATAAACACAGCAATGAAAGATAATGCAAACATAATTTCCACAGTTCTCAGATTGTAACGTCCAGCACAACCTGATGCTTGGTCAGACTCAGTCTCATCAGTGTGGGTCTCATCAACCCCGTGAGGCGTCTGTGAGTGGCGAATGTCATTCGGCACATCACAAAACACATTACCTGGAGGGAGGTTAAAGACGGCGTCAGTCTGAGGGGAACCGTCCTCAAGGCCATCGTCTATGTGGTGCACCTGTGTAGCCACGCCAGCAGTCCTTTTGCAGAAGGCAGAGTCCCACGTATGGAAAGGCTGCATGTTCACAACATGGAAAACTCCAGCATCGGCTCCAGTTTCAACATCAATCAGTCTGTAGTTCACATCGCTTAGTTTCTGACTGACACGGAAGGGGCCTTTGAACAACGGTGCCAGTCTAGCTGAAAAATTAGCCAAAGCATCCTACCTTGGGTGAGACTTCAATCGAACAAGATCACCAATCTCACAGGCAGAATGGCGGTGTCTCAAGTCGTAGTAGTGTTTCTGTCTTTTATGGCTGAGATCCAGCGCAGGCCTCGCATGGTGATGAGCATCCCTGAGGGTGGCTCTCAGAGTCTCTGGATACTGCACGTCTGGGTCATCCAGTCCATCACAGCTTGGTCGAATGATTAGATCGAGAGGCGTGTCCAGCTCACGGCCATACAACATCATGGATGGGCTAAGACCTCTGCTGTCATGTGGGGCTGTGCGAGGTGCAAAACAGATTTGTGGCAGAAACCTGTCCCAAGCGGTGTGTTTGTCACTCACATAGGCACGGATAGCTGTTTTAAATGTCCTGTTTACATGCTCTGTCGCATTTGTTTGCGGGTGATAGGCTGTAGTAAGCCTGAGTGTTGAGCATAGAGCTGACACAGTGTGTTCAAACAACTCGCTAACAAAAGGAGAGCCTCTGTCTGAAATGAGGTAGGTGGGGCTACCGTGCCTAGCAAATATTTCACTTAAAAACTTGCTAGCTGCGACCTGAGCTGTGGCTTCTCTAACAGCACACACCTCAATCCACTTCGAAAAATAGTCCTCAAAGACCAGCAAATAAGCATTCCCAGATTGAGTACGGGGAAAGGGACCCACGAAGTGCACTCCTGTGTATTCCCAAGGTTTTTGGGACACAATAAGGACCATGAGACCAGCTTGTTTCTGTTGACTCTGTTTTGTGAGTTGGCAGACCGAGCAAGAAGTGACGTAACGTTTGACATCACCTGCCATGCCAAGCCAAAAGAACCTGTGTCGTAGTCTCATCAGTGTTTTGGAAACACCAAGAAGGCCAGCAGTGAGGTGGTCATGGTAATAGCTCAGCAGGGTTCCATGAAGAGACGTTCGGGGCAAAAAGTTTAAGTTCTTTTAATGGGTGCAAACCGCACGCAGTCTTTCGGTCCCTGTAATATAGCAAACTGTCATAAACAGTATATTGTTCTTGGCATTTACCGTCCATTTGAACTGATGAGTCTGCTTCAATGTCTCTGAGGAGCTGACCTGTCACAGGGTCATCCATTTGAAGCTGTCTCACGTGCGAACGATCTAACAATAACACTGGGGGTAGGGAACGAAGGTCCGAACTGCCTATAACAGCATGTTCTGGCAGGATATCAGTGGTGGTGTCACTTTGATTTGGCAGGGGATTCCTGGAAAGAGCATCAGGAACTGCATTGTGTTGTCCCTGTTTGTGGACGATCGAAAAGTCAAAGTCCTGTTGTCTCAAAGACCATCTAGCCAGCCGGGCAGAGGGGTTTGGACGCAACATAAGCCACCTAAGGCTGTTGTGCTCTGTGAAAACAGTCATGTGAAGGCCTTCAACATACTGCCTGAAGTGTTCCAGAACCCAAATGACAGCCAAACATTCTTTTCAGGGGTTGAGTATGGTTTTTCAGCCTTGTGTAGAGAACGACTTGCAGACGAGACCACAATATCTCGGTCTTTTTCATCTTTTTGCATCAAAGCAGCGCCCAGTAGAAGGCTCTAGTAAAGTCTGGAAATCTTAACACAGGGGCTGATGTGATTTTAAAACATTCATGGCTTGCTGACATTTGTCATCCCAGCGAAAAACAGTGTCTTTCTGTGTAAGCTTATGGAGTGGGTCAGCATGCCGTGCATAATCCTGGACAAAGCGCCGATAATAGCCAGTAAGTCCCAAGAACTGTCTACCCTGTTATACTGTGGATGGTGACTGAAAATCAACGACAGCTTTGATTTTATCATGGTCGGGTTTTTTGCCTGTAGGTGTAATGCAATAACCCAAAATGTCAACTCACTCTGACAGAACTGACACTTTTTCAGTTTTAAAGTGAGGCCAGGTGCTTCAAGTCTGTTCAAGACCTCTTCCAAATCTCTCAAGTGCTGCTCGAATTAGGGAGATGCCACCATGATGTCATCAAAGTACACTGCGCATGTTTTGTAAATCAGGCCTGCTAACACAGAATTCATGAGTCTTTGAAGTGTTGCTGGTGCATTGCATAAGCCGAATGGCAGTACACGGAAATGTTAGAGGCCACAGTGAGACACAAAAGCCGTTTTTTGTCAGGATTCCTCTGAAACAGCAACTTGCCAATATCCCAGAGCCAAATCCAGGGTTGAGATGTACTTTCCTCTTGCCAGAAAGGCAAGAGGAAAGTACATCTTGAGGGATTCGTACATCTTGAGGGATTCGTCAATACGTGGTAATGGATAGGAGTCCTTTTGTGTGACTTGGTTTAAATCCCTATAGTCCACGAAGAATCTAGGATCAGAACCAGGTCTATTCACAATCACTACTGGACCAGCCCATGGTCTAGTAGAGGGTTCGATTATGTTGTCCTCCAGCATTTGTCCTACTTGATCCTCAATCAAACGCTTTTTGGTTGGTGATGAGTGATAGGGGGGAAGATTTATGGGCTTGGCTCTGATTTGTGACAACTGACCCTGACCCCAGACCCAAAAATAATGTTGTGTCATACCAAAACCAGAGTTTAAGAGAAACTGGGTCTGACCTAAAGATTTCTGAGGCCCTGAACCTAGCTCAGACTCTCAGTATTTGCTTAATCAGTGTTCTCTTTTCAAGAATCAGTTTATTTAAATAGTGCCAGTTTACAACAGATATTGTCTCGAGGCACTTTAAAAGAAATTCAATTAAAATCATAAAAACATTATGAACAAATCGGTTTGAAAAAGTTTCCAATCTAAGGAACCCCAGCAGATTCATGGAGTCATTGACTTGCAGCATTCACTCTTCTGGAATCAGAGACAGAAACAATGGCTTGAGTTGTCGTTGACTTTACAGCAAACCCTCATACTGAGCATGCATGTAGCGACAGTGGAGAGGAAAAACTCCCCTTTAACAGGAAGAAACTTCCAGCAGAACCTGGCTCAGTACAAGCAGCCATCTGCCATGACCGAGTGGGGGTTTGAAGAGACAGAAAACTAAATTAGATGCAGAGGAAACTGAAAAAAGAGCTTATAGCACTAGTTGTAAAGCGTCACTGGCAACATCTCAGCCCATGTTCTCCTCCAAGAAGCTGTCTCAGCTAACAGAAAGCCAGACCAGGTGTGGCTACTATGGAAAACAAAAGGTTAACAAGGTTGAACTAACGGTAACTAAAGCAGATTTGACAAAGGAATAAAGTAGCACAGAGGGAAGTGGTCAGATTGTCCTCCAGCAGTCTAAGCCTATAGCCACAGAACTATAGAAATAACTTAAATAACCCTGTAGAGTGAAACAAGAAGAAGGTAGAGCAAAGGAGAACCGTCTGTCTAGACTGAGTTCATCCCCCAACCGGATTAGGCTGTCTTCTCTACCTCTTCCTAACTATAAACTTGATAAAACTGGAAGGTTTTAAGACTAGGTTTGAAACTATACAGGGTGCCTGCCTCACAGATTAAAGCTGGAAGCTGGTTCCACAGGAGACGAGGTCACCTTGTTGTTTCTGTTCACAGGAGAACCCATACCTGTGCAGTGATGAGTGTGACGCATCCAGCCCTGATCTGTCTCACCCTCCTCAGCTACTGGGAGATAGGGAGCGGGGTGGGCTCATCACCTATTGGCAAACAGTCACTTGGTCCAAGTATCCTGAGCCCCTATTAGCTAACATCACTCTGTCATGGAACAAAAGTCTGGAGGTGGTTGATGACATCGTCATCACATTTGAATACGGTAGACCAACCAGCATGGTGCTGGAGAAATCCATGGACAAAGGTAAACAGACAAAAATACCATTATGTATTAAATTTTCAGTGTTTGGTATGTCAGAATTAGACTTTATTGTCACATACGTGTCATACAAGTAGTATTTGGAGAAAAAAAATTACAGTATAATCAATTCATTAAACAACAAACAAGGAGACATTCATGGGGGTTACCTAGGCTGCAGCCATGAAGGCACTGCCATAACATTATCACAGAAGACAGGTAGGAAATATAAGGGTAGATGAGGAATAAAAGTAACATACATCACACTTTGACTTGTAAAAGGACTTAATCTGGGAATTGGGACGGGGTGGGGGGGTGGGGGGGGGCGATCTTCAAGGCTGCAAATTTGGGAGCCAGGTCAAGATCATCAAATTTGCTTTTGTTCAGTTTAACACTGTTTATTTATTGTCTACCCTAAAAGTATCAGTAGAACTCTCAATGGTGAAATTCCAATTATCTGATTTTCTTGATACTTCCTGACATTGTGGCTAATTTGACTTCTCTAAGATCTATTTCATAACACCAACAAGCTCAGAGGCCACTACTTACCTGCAAAAAGCCAGGGATAGCCTCAAGTTTGTGGTTCTGCTACAAAAGTGAGTCTGAAATTTGAAGACTTTAGCATATTCTATCATAATTAGCAAACAGTTTCTATATGGCTGAACGGCTACCAACACTTTCCCAATTTCATGACAGGCCAAGTATCTGCCAAATCCACAGAGTATATATCCTTCTATCAGTAATACAAGTGTGTAGTCATCTTCTTCATACTCAACTGATAAAACTGACAAGCACATTATCTTCCACTTCACCAAGTAATCCATAATATGCCCGCCGGCATATGCTCCATTGGGGCAAGATGGGTCTCCTTTGCCTGGTCGCCCTGTATAGGAAATTTTATTAATAGTGTTCAGAGACCAGGAATCCCTACAAGGATCACTGTTGGAAGATATTTCCCAGTTTATTTTATCCTTTTCTGAAGTCTTCTGAGATTTACACTGTAACACACTGAAGTTTCTCTTGCAGGTGTAACATGGCAGCCTTATCAGTACTATGCTGACGACTGTCTAGAGGCCTTTGGCATGTCACCTAAGCAAGTTTCTGATTTAGCACCAACCAATTTAACCCGTGTTATTTGCACTGAGAAGTACTCCCGCTGGGTTGGAGCCAAGGTGAGTGATTGGATTTGACTGGGACTCTTAAAACTCAAGAAGATCCTTAAAACTTTCTGTTTGAACTGAAACTGCTGCAGGAGGAGAAGAATGTGGTGTTTGAGGTGCGCGCTCGGTTCGGTGTGTTCGCTGGTCCAAAGCTAATTAACATGGATGGCCTTTATGTCCGCATGGAGACGATGAAAGGTCTCAGAGACTTCTTTACCTTCTCCAACCTCCGTCTACGGCTCCTCCGTCCTGCGTTGGGAGGAACCTATGTCCAAACAGACAACCTTCTAAAGTACTTCTATGCCATCTCTAACATTGACGTACCTGCAAGGTAAACAAACTCCTCTGTCTGCTGTTAGAAACATCTCAGGAATTTACAGACACAATCAAGTCACCCTATCAACACAACACCAACACACTACTATAACCAAAACTAAACAATCTGTCTATATTCCCACCAGAGCCTTATTCAATCATTAACCAGGCAACATATTCTGATCATCTGACAGCATAAGTATAGATACAACACCAAAGCAAATATATATTTAGACAGTTCATAGCTTTACCTTTCAGCTGTAGTCATAACTCCCAAGTGAATGTTAGATGTCAAATATGGAACTTCTGAAAATGTTTAATTTCGGGAGAAACTTTATCTTTAACAGAAGCACACATGTTTATGTTCACTGATAAGATGTGATTAGGGTCCTGGGCTGGGGTCAATCCACCTCTAATTGAGGGTTCATGCTTTTTTGCTCCACAGGTGTAAATGTAACCTGCACGCATCTCAATGTGTGCTGCGCAATTCAACTCTACAGTGTGAATGTGACCACAACACAGGCGGACAGGACTGCCGACGCTGTAGAGGAGGCTTCAGATCGCGCAGCTGGAGACCAGGATCCTACCTGCCACTGCCCACAGGAACTGCTAACAGCTGTATGACCCCACACAGACTTACACACAGAGCTAAACATGGACTCACACACAGACTCACACATAGACCTACACATAGACCCACACACAGACTCACATATAGACCTACACATAGACCTACACGTAGTAAATTTAATTCTCTTCATTTATCTAGCACCAATTTATAACATGTCATCCCATAGAATTTTGAAAGAAAAATAATTGCATTCTGATCACTCATAAATATTAAACAAACCAGTTTTCAAATCTGAGGAATCCCAGCAGATTTCACTGAGCAATTGACATACAGCATTCACTCCTCCTGGATCAGAAAAATGAGACGATAGCTTGTGTTGTCATTGACTTTATAGCAATCCCTCATACTGAGTATGCCTTTAGCGACAGCGGAGAGGAAAAACTCCCCTTTTACAGAAAGAAACCTCCATCAGAACCAGAACCAGGCTCAGTACGAGTTGCCATCCACCACATAGACCCAAACACACGTGGTTTTGAAATTCTTCCCTATCTTTGTGTCTTTTACAGGTGAAGCAGCTGAAGGCAAAGTCAGTAAGTAACAGTGATCTATCTGTTTCCTCACCTGTCTGCTCCACTGTCAGTGTGCCCTCATTTTTTCTGCTCATTCATTTTTTTTTCAAACTCACTTTAGAGTGGTTTTTATCTGAGGGGTCATTTGAAAGACATGATTCAATTCAAATTAACAAAGATTTTCTAACATCATCTTTAGAGGAATATCAGAAACTTAATCAATGCCTTGTCATTGGCGTTAATCACAAGTAGATTGTGGAGTTTATGTTTTTTAAATGGGTCATCACGCTAATACACAGAAACACACTCACAGAGACTCATGTAAAAAAGAAAAAACTAAATTAAAAACCCATTAAGAGTTTTCAAAATTTAATGAAAGCTTCTCTGTAAGATGCAACAGTGGCAGAGATCAGATGTTAGACTTGATAGATCAATCAGTCAGTAAATGGTGGCTGTTGTACTAGAAGCTGGAGCCTCAAATATCAGGATTATTCAGGACTCCGCTATTTTTAAAGCTTGTCTGGATTTATCCAGCAGTGTTTGGGGTTTGCTGAGTTAGAACAACATTAGAGGTCAGAAAAGTTCTCTGCAGAAGAGACTGGAGTACTATTACCATATTCAAACAGAACAATCCAGCCCCATTAAAACCTTAACCAAAATCCTACGTCAGGTTAATACAGGTTGGAAAAAACATTTCTAATGTAATAGAAAACCAGGTTCTCTAACCCTCAAACCCGACCAATGTAAAAAAAAAAAGCCAAGACTGTTTTCCAAAGTCAGATTCTAACACTATCGTCACTTCACTGTTTTCAGTACATAACTAAATCTGAGGTATGATCAATACATATAACTAAAAGCAATAAGTGCAAAGCGTTACATGTAGAAGTAGGAGTACAATCTATTTGCCATTATCTTATTTCCTGTCATCATCACCTTTTTTGACCCAAAGGTCAACTCTGATGCAGAAGGAGGAGTTGGAGATTAACCCTTGACCTTATCAGCCATTTAGTACAACTCATAAACCAGTGCAGTTCATCTCAATTAATATATTTAAAATTAATGATACTAGGAAACTCTCAGTTTAATGTTCGGTAGATTTCAATCAGGAATTTGTTGTGAACAAAGTCACTAAAGAGTCATAACTGTTCTTCTCTGACAGTGGCTGGTGTCTCTAACTCAGCAGCATCTGATGGAACCTCTGCCACATCAGATGGAGTAACTGACACGACTACGACTACTACTATCTCTGCTACTGGAACTTCTACAGTCACTGACAGCAGTACCAAGCCTGATATGAACTCCGCTGTTTCAACATCGCCCATGCTAACTGACTATATTTTTACTGGCAGTCTAAAACTTTCAGACAGTCCCACTTCTAGACCCTCCACCGCCACAAACAGTGTTTTGTCCATGGTTTACTATTCGTTGACTACTTATACAACCACAGGAAGTGCTCTTACTCTATCAGGTGCAGCCAGAAGTTCTTTTGCCACTGACTCACAGAGTATCACTGTTGCAGAAACAAGTATTACTACTACTGATACTTCTTTATTTGGTAGGACTAGCACTACATCCATGACTGACATAAGCAGTGCAACGTCCTACACCAGTACCACAAATTCTCTCATGCCTGTAGATGTTTTTACATCTGACACTAGTACTCTTGTTTTTACTCCTGTGAGTAGTACTGTAAGTAAAAGTGATGCCAGGGAATTATTTGATTCAAGCAGTACAACAGAACTTTTACCAGACACTCTTTCATCAATCAGTACAGCCCAGGGGATAGTTCCCAAAACTCCCAACACCACCATTAGCAGCAATAGTTCAGCCAGTAAATTCTCTACAATCTTAGCCAGTGCCAGGAAACTGCCAGAGTCAGAGAGTAACTTAATGACAAGCCCCTTTGACTCCACTTCAGACTTAACCTTCTCAGTGACTGGTAATACTGACTTGGTGACCAGTATTATTCCACCTTCTGTTGGTGTAGTGTCATCAACCAGGACCCAGAATCAAGCAACCGTTCAAGAAACTTCTCCACCCAATGAAAAGATGTCTTCAGAGGATATTCTCACAACTAAATCTACTGCAGCTACTCAGGAAGGAGATGCTCCACCTTCAGTTGGAGCTAAAACAACCTCTGTTTCTTCAATTAGCCAAGTCAATTCATCATTGAAACCAGATATCCCATTAACAAGTCTTCCCGATGAAGCCAAACCCATTTTGAAAAACTCTAGTGTGTATACTCCTCCTGTGGATCTTAGCATTTATGTACCTTCAGCAACACCACAAAATGTTTTACCTGTGTCAGATGTTCCACCAGGTGACTTATCATCACAAACTCTAGATGCTGACACTGAATTGCCATCTTTTGAATTAGTTCTGCTAAAACAATATCCTCCAGAAGTTCCTAATTTAGAAATACCTTCAGAATTGTCCTCCTTCAGAGCATCTGACACTTCAGTTGTTGCAGCTTCCCCTGATTCAGTTTCAGATTTACCTTTCTCTGTTTTACCTTCACTTAATACACCTTCTGCAGGAATACGCCTTATACCCCCTCCAGAAGTGCTTGCAACAGATGCTCCCCCTTCATATGAATCTCTTCCAAAACTACCTCCCTCAGAAGTAGACTCTTTTAAGACTCCTGGCACTTTGACTGCTTCACCTCCTGCCATACTAATCCCCCCGGGTGTTCCCCCTTTAATTCCTGGTGTTAATGTAGATCCATTACCTTCCTCGGGTATAGATTTGGAATTAAAAAAAGGTTTTGAAACATTGGATCAATCTGAACCCATTAATAAACTAAATATGGATAAATCAGGACCAAATCCAACTTCTAGTTCCAGAAAAGCATCAGTTGGTGACCCTGAAACCATGCAACAAGGAAAGTCCTCTGAGCTTGAATTAGCGCAACCATCTGAAGTTGGTCTCCAGCTGCGCGATCCACTGTCTGGAAAAGATGAATCTAAAAAAGAAAGGACAGTTGGAACAGAGAAGAAAGGTATAACACCAAACAGCCAGTTACTGCATCAAAATAGCAGTTATTTTATATAGTTAATTGTTCTGATCTGGGGTGTGATGAGATCTGTTATTTTAAGGTTTTTCTTGTCAAAGTAATATTCGTCCCACAGAAAAATAGTATCTCTTGATAATGAGCCTTTTAAAGGAATGGAAGAGCTTTGCTGAGTTGTTTTCACAATTTAATTACATTTTTACTGTAGTATTATTAAATTTACTGTACAAGTATTAAATAATTTGGAATCCATTAGAAAACAGAGAAAGTAGCTATGTTCACATGCGCAAAAGTCCTTGACTTGATTTAAATGTGGTTGGGATTCACTAATTTGAATGTATCATTTTCATTTTGAAACTTCATTCAGCACAAAGGCACTGATGGTGGATTGACAATCAGATATTCTTCTACTCCATATTATTTAGAGCTTTCAAATGTTTTTAATACGCATGTTGTATCACCAATGGTTCAGTTTGTCTTGCCCAGCATATCTTTTACCTAAAGAAGAAAGAACTGTGGCTTGTTGACACATAATTCAGGTTACCTTTGTGAGAATCAGAACTACTTATCCCATCAAGTGTTTAATACACGCCATCACGATTAATAATCTCCATAAACTCATTCGGATTACAATTTCATTCTGATCGAGCTGAACCACAATGTTACGACTGGGGGGTTTATAGGATGCATTTTTATTCTGATTGGCTATTTGTTTAGATAACATCCGAAGCAGTCGGAAAACAAAGCTGGTCAATTTTGATGTTAGGTGGCATCTCATGAGTTGGATCAATCATTACACCCCTGGTACTGATAAAACTTAAGAGGTTGGGTGTTTGGAACTTAATATGAAGATTTAGTTAAACGAAAGATCTCCAAAAAATATTTAAAGTGCTAAGAAGCCTTTTTTCTGTCTGTCTATACAAGCATTCACGACTGACAAAGAGGAGGAGAAAGGCTTTGGGAAGAAAGGTACTAAATGTGGAAACATAGGAACTGCTTTTTATATCTGTAATGACTAAAAGTGGTACTGTTGATCGTAGTGAATTGTCAGATGTCTGAGCCCTCATATGTTGTTGCTCTGATCACACTGCTTACTTGGTGTTTTAAGCAACGCAGAAGATTCTGATTCCAGGAGGACCAAAGTCCACACAGCTGTCTAAAATAATGTACGTCAACTTCCTGGGTAAGACAGGCCTTCGTCACTGAGTTGTTTTCTCTACCTTTCTTCTATGTCCCAGTTGACCCCTAATACACCAGTTTTCCTCAAAAGGCTCCTACTACTGTCAAACAGTCTAACAGCTTCTGCGCTTAAAAAACCTACACAACAAGCTAGTCCTCCTTTATAACTGATTAGTTTCTCTCATTTTAAACTTTGATTATGTTAAATATTACATGGTATGTGTTTTCAACAAGTTCAATGTGTGATTCTTATTTACCCTCAGTAAAATCCTTTGTGTTCAATCAGACTCTATAAATGACGTTTCCTTGACCCAGACTCTATAAAGGAGGTTTCGTTGACCCAGACTCTATAAATGAGGTTTCCTTGACCAGGACTCTATAAAGGAGGTTTCCTTGACCCAGACTCTATAAATGAGGTTATATTGACCCAGACCCTATAAATTATGTTTCCTTGACCCAGACTCTATAAATGTGGTCATATATACCCGGACTCTATAAAGGAGGTTTCCTTGACCCAGACTCTATAAATGAGGTTATATTGACCCAGACCCTATAAATTATGTTTCCTTGACCCAGACTCTATAAATGTGGTCATATATACCCGGACCCTATAAATTAGGTTTCCTTGACCCAGACTCTATAAATGAGATTATATTGACCCAGACTCTATAAATGAGGTTTCCTTGACCCAGACTGTATAAATGTGGTTATATTGACCCAGACCCTATAAATGAGGTTATATTGACCCAGACCCTATAAATAAGGTTTCCTTGACCCAGACTCTATAAATAGGGTTATATTGACCCAGACCCTATAGATGAGGTTTCCTTGACCCAGACTCTATAAGTGTGGTTATATTGACCCAGACCCTATAAATAAGGTTTCCTTGACCCAGACTCTATAAATGTTTTTTTTTTTTACCCAGGCAGGATTGTTTGGGTTTAATACGTGTGTCTATCCCACAGACTGTGAATGTAATGGCCACTCCAACCGCTGCAGCTACATCGACATCATCAACGTTCTCACGTGTGTGAGCTGCAAACACAACACGCGAGGCCAGAGCTGTCAGCACTGTCGCCTTGGTTACTACAGAAACACCTCACTGGCGCTGGATGATGACAACATCTGTGTAGGTCAGTACCACTGGAAGCATCAGCACACTCAGAACATTTATTTTTGTATAACATAACATGGTTTTCTTTGTGTTAGTATTTTCCTACTTATAAGTCTTAATTATTTCCTTATTGTGATTAATCTTGTTTTCTTGTTGTTACTGTAGCTCAACCACTTACTTTTATCTTGCTTATTGCTTTTCTCTGCATGGTTAGTTGGTCTGCTTTCACTTATTATTGTTTATATTGTGTCTTATACTTCTCTAATGTCAACACTCTGTCCTCTGTTGTTTTGATGTTGCCTGCCACTCTCTCTCCCCTCAGCCTTCCTGAAACAACTTTTAGCTGCATCATTTTAGTAATAAGTTCATCCCCATTGTTCCACCCCTCACTCTCCCAGTATATAAGCTCCCCTCCTCCTTTCACTTCCAGCTGGACTATCCCTTTTTTTCATTTTCCAGGATTTAATGTGTCTCTGTTGTCTTCCCCTCATCTCAGTGATGGTTCACATGTGTGTTGTTCTCCTGTGCCATTCGTCTTCCCTTCTCAGTAGCAGTTCCTCTGTAAGTTTATGTCCTTGTGTCTCCTGCTGCGTCCGTCCCTGTAAGTCAATCATGTTATCAAGAATCAAGAATCAGTTTAGTTATAAAGCGCCATTTTACAACAGATGTCATCTCAAAGGCACTTTACAAGAAAATCATTTAAAATCAAAGATACATCATAAACAAATCTATTTGAAAATTTTCCAATCTAAGGAACCACAGCAGATTCATCAAGTCAATGACTGGCAGCATTCACTCCTCTGGAATCAGCAGACCAAAACAATGGCTTGTGTTGTCGTTGCCTTTACAGCAATCCCTCATACTGAGCATGCATGTAGCAACAGTGGAGAGAAAAAACTCCCCTTTGACAGGAAGAAACTTCCTGCAGAACCAGGGTCAGTACAAGCAGCCATCTGCCACAACCGACTGGGGGTTTGAAAAGAAAGAAAACAAAATTAGATGCACAGGAAACTGAAAAAAGAGAGTTTATAGCAGCAGTTGTGGAGCGTCACTGGAAGCATCTCAGCCCATCTTCTCATCCAAGAAGCTGTCTCAGCTAACAGAACGCCAGCCCAGGTGTGGTTACTATGGAGAGAAGAACACTAAGAGAAAACAAAAGTTTAACAAGGTTAAAATAACGGTAACTAAGCAGATTGGACAAAGGAAGAATGTAGCAGAGAGAGAAGTGGTCAGATTGTCCTCCAGCAGTGTAAGCCTATAGCAGCATAACTATAGAAAAACTTAAATAACCCTGTAGAGTGAGACATGAAGAAGGTAGAGCAAAGGAGAACCGTCAAGACTGAGTTCCTTCCCCAACCGGATTAGGCTGTCTTCTCTACCTCTTCCTAACTATAAACTTTACCAAAAAGGAAGGTTTTAAGCCTAGATTTGAAACTAGACAGGGTGTCTGCCTCACAGACTAAAGCTGGAAGCTGGTTCCACAGGAGAGGAGCCTGATCACTAAAAGATCTGCCTCCCATTGTGCTTTTAGAGATTCTAGGAACCACCAGTAAACCTACAGTCTGAGAGTGAAGTGCTCTGTTAGGGACATAAGGAGTAATCAGATCTCTGATATACGATGGAGCTTTATTAGTGAGGGGTTTATATGTCAAAAGAAGAATCTTAAAATCTATTCTTAGTTTGACAGGGAGCCAATGAAGGGAAGCTAAAATTGGGGAGATATGATCTCTCTTTTTAGGTTTCATCAGAACTCTTGCTGCAGCATTTTGGACCATCTGTAGACTTTTAATTGCATTTTGTGAACTTCCTGCTAATAAAGAGTTACAATAGTCCAGCCTTGAAGTAACAAATGCATGGACTAGTTTATCAGCATCTGTCCTAGAGAGAATATTTCTAATTTTCTCTATATTCCTAGGGTGAAAGAAGGAAATCTTACAGACCTGTTTTATATGGGACTTGAAAGACATTTCCTGATCAAAAATAACACCAAGGTTCTTTACATTGTTACCAGACGCCAACCTGATGCTATCCAGGTCAAGTGGCTGACTAACCAATTTCTTTTTTAGAGGTTGTGGTCCAAAGATAACAACTTCTGTCTTTTTAGAGTTCAAGAGCAGAAAGTTTAAAGTCATCCACATCTTTTTGTTATCTAGACATGCCTGTAATCTACCAAACTGACTGGATTCATCAGGATTTATAGATAAATACAGTTGTGTATCATCAGCATAACAGTAGAAATTAACACCATGCTGTCTGATGATTTTACCAATAGGGATCATGTATATAGTAAATAGAATTGGGCCAAGTATAGAACCCTGTGGTACTCCACAAGTAACCTTACAATGCGGAGAAGATTTGTCATTTAGACGAACAAACTGGGATCTATCAGACAAATACAATTTAAACCAGCCTAGTGCTGATCCCTTGATCCCCACAGTGTGTTCGAGCCTTTCTATGAGGATATTGTGATTGACTGTGACAAAAGCAGCACTGAGATCTAACAGAACTAGAATAGACACGAGTCCATTGTCTGAGGCCATGAGAATATCATTTGTGACTTTAAGGAGAGCTGTGTCAGTGCTATGATGAGCTCTGAAACCTGACTGAAATTCTTCAAATAGGTCATTATTCCTCAAATGCTCTCTCAGTTGATTAGCAACAATTTTTTCAAGGATTTTAGATAAAAAAGGAAGATTAGATATGGGCCTGTAATTTATTAAGTCTTCTTGATCAAGAGAAGGTTTCTTAAGTAGGGGTTTTATTACAGCTACCTTAAGAGCCTCTGGTACATAACCATTCACTAATGACAAATGAATCATATCTAAAATGGGGGAAAATAATAATAGGAAATAAATCTTTAAACAATTTTGTCGGGATTGGATCCAACATACAAGTTGAAGGCTTAGATGAAGAAACAGAGATCAAGCTCCAGCGCCACATACAGTGTCTCATTGCTTACTGTGGTAGTAGTTATGTTTGGTAGGATGCCATCAATTTTAATTTTAATAGATTCAATTTTATCAATAAAGAATTCCATAAAGTCATTACAGCTAAGAGTTGGAAGAATCGATGATATAACAGAGTTTTAATTTCTCATAAGTTTAGCAACTGTATTAAAAAGAAACCTAGGATTGCTCTTATTCTCCTCTATTAGTAAAGTAAAATATGCAGATCTAGCTTGGCGCAGGGTCCTTTTATACAGAAGCACGCTGTTTTTCCAGGATAAATAGGACTCCTCTAAAAGCGAAAACCGCCATTTCCTTTCCATTTTCCTGGTGTTTCCCTTCGAGGTACAAAGTTCTGAATTAAACCAGGGGCCAACCTCCTATGAGTAATAACTTTCCTTTTTATGGGGGCTACGTTGTCTAATGTTGTACGCAATGAGGACGTAATACTATGAACAACAGCATCAATCTGTGTAGGGCATGAAATTAATTAGGTGCCCTCCACCGCGTTTCTCTGATATACTGAAGCAATTAGAGGTGGAATGGATTCTTTAAAGGCTGTAACACCATTGTCTGATAGACACCTACTATAAAAACATTTTCTTTCAGATTTTATGGACTCAGAGAAAAGGAACCTCAAAAGTTATTAAAAAATGGTCAACAAGGAGAGGGTTATGAGGCAGTACTGTAACTTATTCACACTCAATGCCATAAGTCAGCACAAGGTCTAAAGTGGGACCAAGAGAGTGGGTAGGTGTTTGGATTTTTTGAGTGAAGATAATTGAGTCTAAAATGAGATAAGATAAGATAAGATAAGATAGACTTTATTGATCCCGAAGGAAATTGTTTTGCCAGGGTTACAGAGTATCAAATAACAATAAACACGACACACTCATCTCACATACAACACAGTACAGTACACAATCAACATATAACAATAACTACACTATGGCAGTAAAGGCTACATTTAGACTGTCATTTTTGGTGTCAACGTGAATGTTAAAATCTCCCACTATAATGATTTTATCAGTGTTAAACACTAGTTCAGATAAAAAATCTGAGATCTGATCTATAAATTCAGAGTGAGGACCTGGCGAACGATACAAAATAACAAACAGAAGTGGTTTAATTCTTTTAGAGGTTTGATGAGGAAGGCTAAGGGTTGAATGTTCAAAAGAACTATAACTATTAGTTAGCCTGGAATTAATTAATAAATCTGATTGAAAAATGCTTCCTATACCTCCACCTCTCCCAGTACTTCAAGGAATGTGAAAGTTTGAATAATTAGAGGGAGTTGATTCGTTGATACTAACATAATCCTCTTGCTGCAGCCAGGTTTCTGTGAGACAAAGCAAATCAATTTGATTATCAAGAATTAAATCATTAACTAATAAGGACTTTGAGGAGAGAGATCTGATGTTCAATAAGACACACTTAATAGTTGTACATTTTTGTTTCATCTGAATTGTTTTTATCTTTATGAGATTTTCAGGATTAGCTCTTTTTAGATTGATCTTTAATCTATTTGGTTTTGGCCGTGGGCAAGACACCGTCTCAATGGGATGTTGGGTAGGTAACTGTAGAGAAGCCGCAGAGAGGAGTTCTAAACTATGACTCTGCTTCCTGGTCTGGACCCTGGTTTGTCATTAATTTGGGGAGTTAATAAATTCGGCCATATTTCTAGAAAGAAGAGCGGCTCCGTCCAAAGTGGGATGGATGCCGTCTCTCCGGATCAGACCAGGTTTTCCCCAAAAGGTTTTCTAATTATCAATGTATCCCACACCGTTTTCTGGACACCACCTAGATAACCAACGGTTGAATGACAACAAGCGACTAAACATGTCGTCACTGGTCCGATCAGGCAGGGGACTAGAGAAAACTACAGAGTCCGACATTGTTTTTGCAAACTCACACACCGAAGCAACACTAATTTTAGTGACCTCCGATTGGCGTAACCGGGTGTCATTACCGCCAGCGTGAATAACAATTTTACTGTATTTACTATTATCCTTAGCCAGCAGTTTGAGGTAAGATTTTATGTCACCTGTTCTGGCCACTGGCAAACATTTGACTATGGTTGCTGGTTTCTCTAAAGCAACGTTTATGACTATTGAGCTGCCAATTACCAGAGTTTGTTTCTCAGCGGGTGTATCGCTGAGTGGGGAAAATCGGTTTGAAACGTTAACAGGTTGGTGGTGAGCCAAAGGCTGAGTTCTGGGACTATGCTTTCTGCGTACAGTCACCCAGCCAGGCTGCTTACCCAGCTGCATGGGAACTGAAGAAGTTAACAAAGTTATTTAAAATCGGTTTATTCAAATAATTTTAAAATGTTTCCAATTTAAAGAAAAATAGCAGATTGCCTTGAGTAATAGTCTATCAGTATTTACTCCTTCTGGACCACCATAGACAGTAGATCATAGCTTCCATTGTAGTCTTTACAGCAATCCCTCATACTGAGCATGCATGTAGTGACAGTTGAGAGGAAAAACTCCGGTTTAACAGGAACAAACCTCTAGCATAACCTGGCTCAGTACAAACGACCATCTGCCACAACGGTCTGGAGGTTTAAAGAAACAGAAAACAAATAGAAGCAGAGGAATCTTACTGGGTCTTTCATGGATTTCTGATGTATCTCTGATGGAGCTTGATCAGTGAGGGCTTTATATTTCAAAAGAAGAATCTTAAAATCTATTCTAAGTTTGACAGGGAGCGAATGAAGGGAAGCTAAAATTGGGGAGATATGATCTCTCTTTTTAAATTTCATCAGAACTCTTGCTGCAGCGTTTTAGACCAACTGAAGACTTTTATTTTGTGAACTTCCTGCTAATAAATAGTTACAATAGTCCAGCTTTGAAGTAACAAATGCATGGACTAGTTTTTCAGCATCTGTCCTAGAGAGAATATTTCTAATTTTCTCTATATTCCTAAGGTGAAAGAAGGACAACCTACAGACCTGTTTTATATGGGACTTGAAAGACATTTCCTGATCAAAATTAACACCAAGGTTCTTTACATTGTTACCAGACGCCAACCTAATGCTATCCAGGTCAAGTGCGTGACTAAGCAATTTCTTTTTTAGAGGTTATGGTCCAAAGATAACAACTTCTGTCTTTTCAGAGTTCAAGAGCAGAAGGTTTAAAGTCATCCACATCTTTATGTTATCTAGACATTCCTGTAATCTACCAAACTGACTAGATTCATCAGGATTTATAGATAAATACAGTTGTGTATCATCAGCATAACAGTGGAAATTAACACCATGCTGTCTAATGATTTTACCAATAGGGAGCATGCATATAGTGAATAGAATTTGGCCAAGTACAGAGCCCTGTGGTACTCCACAAATATTTCTACAATGTGAAACATGGTTGTAAAAAATCTTTACACTACAATGACCTTGTCACATACCTGAAGGAAAAAAACACTCGCTACTCTTCCACCTGGCTCAAGTGAAAATGCTAAGTTCAATTATTAACAGTGATATAATTCTCTTGCTGCAGCCAGAGTTTTGTGCAAATATAGATAAATTGACTTAATTATTACAAATCAACTCTTGAACAAATAAAGTCGGTGAAAAGACAGATTTTATTTCCAGTAAACCACATTTAATAGTTTAATTGTTATGTACAAATTAAGCTGTATTTAAGATATTATCGTAATTTTCTCTTTTTTGTTTCAGTGGTGTGATGGGTGGGTAACATAACAGAAACTTCAGGGGGGGGGGGGTTATCCTAGAGTATATGAAGCTCTGATTCA
>JAVLVB010000843.1:84798-96932 GCA_032876305.1 Orestias chungarensis | reverse complement strand
TCAATTTTATCAATAAAGAATTCCATAAAGTCATTACTGCTAAGAGTTGGAGGAATGGGTGATATAACAGAGTTTTCATTTCTCGTAAGTTTAGCAACTGTATTAAAAAGAAACCTAGGATTGTTCTTATTCGCCTCTATTAGTAAAGTAAAATATGCAGATCTAGCTTGGCGCAGTGTCCTTTTATACAGAAGCACGCTGTTTTTCCAGGATAAATAGGACTCCTCTAAAAGCGAAAACGGAAAAAATTCAACACTATCTTCCTCAGATAGAGTATCTTCCCTCACAGATACCTTATCACTTTCATCAAGTGACAGTGACCTAAGGGAACACGGTAGGGAACCTCAGTAGATCCAGCCAAGAAGACATGGGCAGTTCTGCAGTAAAAGTTTCAAAAGAGGTAATTGTGTACTGTTTAAAATAAGATTTTCCCCAATCAAAACATGTGGTTCCCAACTCTCCTGTTATTAAAATAAGTGACATTGATGACATTGTTCTAAACTTTCATCAATACCTACTGTAATATGATGTGGTATGTTTTTCCTCTCCGATTTTAGTTACTAGCTCAAGACATATTTGTTTACATCTGCTTATGGTTAAGCCTGCAAGTTCTGATTCATTTTCATGTTATTTTAATATTTTGTGCTCTGTTTTATTGTGCTTTGTTTATATGGGGTTGTCTGTCTGTTAGAGTAAAGGACTTTGTGATTTTTATCTGCGATGAAATTAATAAAATCTACTTTCTAATTTCTATGTACGGCAAAAGTTTATAGAATTATATATTCCATAAAATGCATCTTAAAAATAGATGTATGTGAATATATCTCATATTGGTCACTTTATGCAACTTTAGTAATGCATAAATGCATCATATGCTTATGATCAACAGGTCAATCAAGACATCCTGCTGCTGTTTGGTGCTGTAACAGACTTCACGTTGCTTGAAAAGTGGAACACCTCATTCAAGCCAAAGGTCATCAAAGAGGCCAAACATGTGACTCAGTCACTCAGCCTGTGTCGTCTTCTAAAAGCTGCTTAGAAACTCACAGAGGATGAAAATGGTACCACATGCTTCTTTTACTAGTACTACTTTTACTTGACTTACTTTCATTTTATACAATATTTTATAAACCTCTTGATCTCTCTCCCCCTCCCAACCCCCACCAAAAAAAAAAAAAACAGGCTGGGAAAGTGACATGGCTGCTCTTCTGCTTCATCTTTTGCCACCCACAGCTTGACGGAAGAAAAGTGATGCAGTGGACAAAATGGTTCCCTTCCACAAGGTAAATATGTTGACTCACTTTTTTAAATCCTCCAAGGCACTTTTCCAGCACTTTATATTTTTTCTTTATGGTTTCCGGAGATAACTAACTGTAGAGGACTGGTGATGTGGGTTATCTGAGGTAATGATCTGCCGTCTAGAGTGGCAACCTGGAGCGGGGTGTCAACGGTTGAGTTGGGTAATTGTAACTGGTCAACGACTACTTGGGCAACTAGAGATCTTTCACAACCGGAATCAATCAAAACGGACAGGTCGGAGGTTTTATGGTTATGGATCAGTGTAGCCGGAAGAAGAAGACATGACTGGCTAGGACGATTGATTTGGTCCGTCTGTTGCCTAGCGCTTACAGACGGACCTTCTCGGGGAGTTTCTCCTTACGGAGGGTTGGACAATTGGCGATGTAATGACCTGGGGTTCCACAGTATAGGCACTCCCTCGACTGCATCCTCCGTTACCGTTCCTCCGGGGTTAACCTAGTTCGCCTGACCTGCATGGGTTCCGGTCCCGGGGGCGGCGATTTACGGGTTCAGGGACAGTCATGGGGGAGGCTTCGAGAGGCTGGAACGAAGGCTGAACGACTGCGGGGGTCTGGCTGACAGAAATTCTGCGGTTTACCCTTAAACGGTCCCTTTCTCTCAGACGGCCATCAACACGTGCAGCCAGAGAAATAAACTCCTCTAGTGTATGGGGTTCATCAAACAAAGCGAGTTTACATTGCAAATGTTCATTCAAGGCGTGAAAAAACGCGCTCTTTAAAGAGCGAGGGTCACATTCCAACCGGGCCGCCAGAGTTCTAAACTCAACGGCAAATTCTGCCACGGTCTTGGAACCCTGTCTTATCTTCTGCATCTTACGGGAAACCGTCAAATAATCGGTCGCATCACCAAAAACCCATATGAACTCCTCTCTAAAGTCATGAAAAGACAAACAAAACTCAGGATATCTATGGAAGCGAGATTCAGCCCATTTGAGCGCTGTTCCGGACAACTGACTGACAACAAACGCTATCTTGGCGTCATCATTGAGAAATGAATGAGGCGAGTGGGCAAAAACCAACTAACACTGCATCATAAACCCCTCGCAGCTGCCAGCATTTCCGGAGTACCTCTCCGGAACCGGAAGTGAGACCACTCGGGGAACCGGAACCGGAAACTCATGACGCGGAAGTGGTAGTGACGGAAGGATGGAAGCTGTGGCGCCCTCATACGGAGGGGGGTGAGTTCAGAGGCTTTTGGAACCAGATTCTGGAGGAGAGTTGTTAGTTGATCCAAAGTTTGATTTGTTGTAGCTTGTTGTTCTGATAATGACCGGAGAACAGACTCGTGAGAATGGAGCATGGCGGACTGATCTGAAATAACCCTCCTGAGAGTCTCCTGTGGGGCCGCTTGGCCTGAGTGTTCTGTCATGTTATTTAAGCTTCGGACCCACATGAAATGAGAACTCTCAGGAGATATTTACAATGATTTTATTTAGATTGAGGTGGAGAAGGGAATCCGGCGGAGGGCAGCAACGGGCAAACAGCAACGAGCGGCGAGGAACGCGAAACAGCAACGAGAGGCGAGGAACAGGAAACAGCGGGCGGCAGTAAACGGCAGGGAGCTGAGAAAGTCTACAACGTGGGGGACCGGGAGCCTCTGAAGGTGAGGACAGGTAATGTGAGGAAACAGCAATCGGTTGAGGAGAAATGAAGGAATGATCTTACTTGGAGAGAGTGAACTGTTGTCGCCAGGGAGGAGTGAGTGGTGAGTTTCTTTCAGCAGAGTCGGTGAGGCTTTAGTCCAGAGGGGTAGTGCAGCTGATGGAGTATGCTGGAGCGGGCAGACCGAGCTGAGCCAAGAGGAGTAACAACCAGATGACCAGGGTAACCAGAGAGGATCTTGAGGATGATGTGAGTTCTGGAGTAAAGGAAACCGGGAGTAAACAAAAACTAAGGCGACGAGTAGCTGATCCACCACTCCTCTTATACTGGCCCAGCTCATCAGCGCCAAGCAGGCGCACCTGGGGTGGAAGGAGCTCCAGCAGAGGAGGAGCACTGGTGACCCCCCGTGGCCAACTCGAGAAGTGGCTGATGGTTTTGACAGTTTACAAAATGCAGATATAAATGTTGCGGGAACAAGTGGCATACACAAACCTGAGAATGAATGATCTGAAAATAATAGACCAGGTCAAAGGATCAAAGAAAAAACTAAAGCCATTTGTGCTACAATTGTTGGTAAACTCAGTGGTAGTAATTTGGCAAATAGTTCTACAACATCACTTGTTTGTGGTATGGAAGATTTTGTTGATGCACTGTGAGTTTAGGCATAAAGTACTGTCTGTTGTGCCCACTGATAATCCTGTTAGATCTACATTGGAGAAATGTCTTGAGACATTTGACAACCCACTTGAGTGCTTTGATACTGAAGCTAAAATAAAAATTTATTTCAGTGCAAAATGGAGGATTGGGGAGCCAGTTGAAAAAACTTTAGGAATTCGTTATGATACAAGATTAAATAAATGACCAGATCCCAGTAAGAGACACTTTTGTGTACATTCCAGTTTTAGAAACAATCAAGTTGATCTATAGCAGTTCTTATATTTATGAACTGCTTGCAAAGCCAGAGGTATCAAAAGAAGACAGATATGATGACTTCTGTGATGGAAGTTTCTTTAAGTTGCATCCATTATTTTCAAAACAGCAGACGTGTTTGCAAATTCAACTTCATTATGACGACTTTGAGACTAATCCACTTGGTTCCAAACGTTGTGTTCACAAAATTGGTGCAATGTACTTTGTCCACATAAATCTGCCTCCAAAGTTGATTTCAGCTTTGATGAACATTCATTTGCTTGCATTGTTTCATGCAGAAGATGTGAAAAAATATGGCTTTGATCCTATTATACAGCCTCTCATTGATGACGTAAAATTATTGGAGAGTCATGGCATTGATTTACCCTTCTTATCTGAAGAGGTCCATGGCAGTATATGTCAGATAACTGGGGACAACTTGGGGATGCATAGAATTTTGGGTTTTGTGGAGTCTTTCAGTGGACGTTACTTCTGTCGTTTGTGTTTAATTGAAAGAGATGATGCTCAGTGTGTGTATACTGAGGATGATCCAAAGATCATCTTACGAGGGAAGGAGCTTTTTGAAATGCACTGCAGTGAGTTGGAATCTGATCCACAAAAGCTCCATGTGTTAGGTTTAAAAAAGAATCATAGTCTCTCCATCTGTTACGCTCGGCATGACTGTGCATCTAAAGCATCTAATAATGGAACACCAGGACTTGTTCAAACAGTTATATCCAGATAGAAACATGATTCCCAAACATGACTTTATGCTGCCCTACCCCACTTGTATCAGAAAAATTGGACCGTTAATACATATGTGGAGTATGAGATGTGAGGTTAAACATAGGGTATTCAAAAACACCCTTAAAAACTTCAAGAACATCACAGTGTCACTTGCCAAAAAACACCAAACATCCATAGCATTCAAGTGGGAGAGATCACATTTGAGTAACGTTATGTATGGGCCCTTGGAATTATTTAATGTTGATGATGAAGAAAACAATGAAATGATCATCAAGGATTGCCTGCTGTTGCAGAAGACACCTTCTCCACTAATTGGGTAAATATTGATGGGACTGAATACTGTCATGAAACGTTTAAATGACTCGAGCAGAGGTTGGATTGAGTAAATAAACGATTTATTGTTGGGGATGAATATTGAACATAAACATGAACATACACAGGGACTACATGAAAACCGGAAATGGAACAACGCGGAAATAAACCAAACAGAGAGCGGAGGCGGGACAACTAAATGTAAACAAACAGACGAGCGAAACGAGACTAGGGAAATACTAACATAAACAAACACTACTAATAAAATAAACAAACACAGCTAAGGAATACGGGAAGGGAGGAACTAAACTAACAGATAAAAATAACAACAAATAATAATCACGAGGGGAAGAACACGGGAACCGGAGACTACAGGAACTAAGACAAACAGAGAACATGGGATGAGACCAGGGGACCAAAATAACGAGGATGGAGAAGAGCCAGGACAGAGAACTTAGCAAGCAAGAGACTTACAGGAGACGTGGGGAGAGAAACTCTGGAGCGAGACGAGAAGGACATCAGGGAAAGACCTCAGGGAAAGACCTCAGGGAAGGACAACAGCGAAAGACAACAGGGAAAGACAACAGGGAAAGACAACAGGGGAAGACAACAGGGGAAGACAACAGGGGAAGACAACAGGGGAAGACAACAGGGGAAGACAACAGGGGAAGACAACAGGAGATGACGCAGAGAAACGAGAAGGCAAAACAGGGAATAACAACAGACGATCCAGCGGTGAGTGAGAGAATGAGACAGGCTTATATACTGTGAAGCAGGAGGTGGAGCAGTGGAGGAGATAACCGGATGATTGGTAACAGCTGTAAATGATAATGAGTGAAGACACACATACACACACACACACACAGGAAGAAACAGAATCAAACCAAAACATAGAACATGACAAATACAGAGCAGGATTGGTAATTTGTCGTGGTTTTAAACACAAGATTTCTCTGTTTTGTAGAATCAAAACAATAGTTTTGGTCAATAGTGTCACTTTCTTTATAGTTAACAAGCTTGTGGTTGAAAACTTCAAGGAACATTGCCATGCCTATAAAGTGTTTGAAACGGACCAAAAAGATATTATTAGGGCAGACTGTATTAAAATGTACAAGCCCTTTGACCTACAAAGTGCTTATGGTGATGTTGAGCTCTACATTTTGCCGTTGTATTCTTTGTAAATGTACATGGTGCTTGGATTTTGAGCTTTATTAACAGATTATTGTTTGAGCATTTGTTCCTGTTTTTTTCTGTATAGGGTGAAAAGATGTAAGAATTTTAAGTGAATGTAGCACAAGTCATGATTACATTTCAATGTGTTTTAAGTAAATGCAAAAAACCCAGTTAAACACTGTAGGACATAAGAGAGCACATTAAAATGTCTTAAAATAAACTGAAAATGTTACCAAGTAACACTCCAAGTGAAAATAATCAACACAATCCAGTGTGAACTCTCACAATGTTATTTACAACACTTAAAAGTATTGTAAATAACAATGTGAGTGTTATGAATTAACAGCCCCAGTGAAAAGAGTTAACCCCATCGAGTTTAAAAGTGAACACTTAAAAGTGTCTTAAACAACACCATGAATGTTATCGATTAACACCCCCAGTGATCATATTTAACACGGAACAGTGTTGAAATTAACACTATGGGTGTTAGATTTTTAACACTAAAAAGTAGTTAAAATATGAAAAGTGTTAACTTAACTCTGAATCAGTGAGAATTATATAAACTCAGGAATAGTGTTGAATTTAACACTGTGGGAGTTGAAATAACACTGGCGATTTTGCTGACCTGTTTGCTACATATGGGTCTAAACGAGAGGAAATGAAGGCAATTTTGTGCAATTTTGTGAAAGTATGTGTGTGCATAATAGTGAATACTCTTTGTTGGAGGAAGACTCAGTCTCTTTCAACAGCCAGTGGGCATGTTTATAAGGATTTAAGTAACTGGAATAAAAGTGTATCATGGAAAAGCTCCAACCAAAAGATTACGATCAGAATGAAACTGTAATCAGAATGAGAAAGATGATTTATGCTGATTGATAATCCGGAATGCGTACATTCAAACAATTTGGATTGTGACCTAACTGCACATGTGCTTTCCTGGTTCTGGTGGAAAGGTAGATAATGCAGAGGAAACTACCAGGCTGTTGTCAAATTTAACCTGTAGCTTGATTATAAAAAGCAACTTCGCTGACCCAGAACTTGCTGAAGAGACTATGAGTTCATTACATCTGGGGAATGAATTTCTCTGACTCTGAAATAAACTGAAAAAGAGGGAGAAACTTGAGATAACAGGTTTTACTTTAACTGCCATTTTGGTCCATTTATACAGTGATGGGAAAAAGTGTTTACCTCCTTTTTACCTGTGTTTCTGCATGTTTGTCACACTTAAGTGTTTCGGAACATCAAACCAATTTAGATACTAGTCAAAGACAACACAATTAAAACCAAAATGTAATTTATAAATGAAGGTTTTTATTATTAAGGGAGAAAACAAATCCAAACCTACATGGTCCTGTGTGAAAAAGTAATCCCTTCCTTGTTAAAACACACTGTAACTTTGGTTTATCCCACCTGAGTACATTGTCTCTAGCCACACATGTTCTCAATCAAGACATCACTTAAATAGGACCTGCCTGAAAAAGGGAGGTCTGCCAAAAGATCCTTAGAAGCTACACATCATGCAGAGATCCAAATGAATTAAGGAACACTTGAAAAGAGAAGTAATTGAGATCTATCAGTCTGGTTACAACAACCTCCAAAGAACTACAGGCCTCAGTCGCCTCAGTTAAGGTCAGAGTTCATGCCTCCACCATCAGAAAAAGACACTTCTGAGCAAAAAGCAGATTAAAGTTCGACTCAAATTTCCCAAAAGTCTCTTTTGGGAAAACATTCTGTGGAGCGAAGAGAAAAAGCTTAACTCTTTGGAAGGTGTCCTGTTACATCGGGTGTAAAGGTAACAGTGCATCTCAGAAAAATAACATTATGCCCACAGTAAGACAAGGTGGTGGTAGTGTGATGGTCTGGGGCCGTTCTGCTCCATCAGGAACTGGAGGACTTGATGTGATAAATGGAACTATGAATTCTGCCATCAACCAAAAGATCCTGAAGGAGAACGTCCAACTGTCTGTTCATGACCTCAAGGTGAAACCAACTTGTGTTCTGCAGCAGGGCAATGATCCAAAACACGGCAACAAGTTCACCTCTGAATGGCTGAAGAAAAATAAAAAATAAAGACTTTGGAGTGGCGTAGACAAAGTCCTGACCTGAATCCTATTGAGACGCTGTGGTATGAGCTTAAAAATAGCATTTTGTGTTTACTTGTGTTGTCTTTGACTACTGTTTAAATTGGTTTGATGTTCAAAATCTTAAGTGTGACAAACATGCAGAAACACAGAAAATCAGGAAGGGGGGAAACACTTTTTCACACCACTGTAGATCTCTAGCCAATAAATATTAATATTAAAAAAAACATTTGACCCTCTATAAGGTCACATGTGAGAGGCAACGTTTATAGTAAAAGACTCCTCATGAAGAGACTGATGCAACTCTTGTGTGAAAGATACGCCATCGAGGATAGATCCACTTAACAGGTGAGGCCAGACATGACCCAGCCTAATTACTCTGCTGCTCTCCAAAAACCAACGAGCTCTGTAGGTAAGATTATCTTCCATCATAATCACCAACCTTTCCCCTGGGTTCTACGGGCAGGGCTGATGTACAGGCCGTGTTATCTGTAGATTTATTTACTTCAGCTTCTGAGGTCCTACAGAGAAAAGCTCTGCTATCAACAGGAAGGAGGTGCCAGGAAGAAGCCCCTTATCTGCAGTCATTATACTGTTAATTATGCATCTATTTTAAAAGATGCTTCTCAGCACGTGCACATTTTTCTTTTTCCTTTTCTAAACTGTCCCTTTTGTTGATCTAAGAGCCAACTTCAGTTCTCTCTGTGGCAGCAGATGATCCTCTGCTGGCCAAAGCAGGTCTGCAAAGACTGGATGAAGACTGAATGGATCGAGAGTGAATTAAATTACAAGAACTGTTTAGCATAATATTGGACATAAAAAAATATTAGCTCCATTAGCTAGAAGGTTTTGTGAAGCCATGTGAAAGCATTCTCCTTTTATGCCAGCATGAGGTCAAGCATCTGGCTGCTGCTCTTTCCTTCATTTGAACTGGCAGAGCAGGATTTACTACTCGTTTCAGTCTTTTGTATTGTCCCTTCTATCTGGGCTGTTCTATAATATGTTATGCATTTTATTCTCCTAAAGCCTGGGGTCAATAAAGGTTAAACAATCACCACTCCCTCAATTCAATATGAATGAACCTCTGCTAACAGAATGGCTACAAGTTTAGGAGAATAAATCAATGAAGTTTATTGGGTAGTAAATACCATGCTTCTCTTACTCTGTGCGCTTTGACTCCTAATTTTTAATTTGCAAAGCTTTTATTTGTTCATACTTTCCTTTGAGGGGGTATTATCAATACATAAAGAGGCTTCCTGAAGGTTTTCGTCAGACTTTAGGTGTTTGTTTTAGACTCGTTCAGAGCAGGTTATTGTGCCTGACAGAATATTGGCTCAAGGCCTAATCAGCACCAACTAGTTCACACTAATATCCACTGATGTGGAGAAAATATCAAGCAATATAAATACATGTAATGTAAAATACTTGAAATAAAGAACTGAAATGAATGAATTCAGTTTCTAATGGCACAATTTCTGTCCGTACAACAGAGATATCAAGTGAAAAGGTTAAAACATGCTATATAAGCAAACATTGAGGGAAAAATGTCCAGATCTGGACCAAAATTAGATGTAATTGCAAACAGCGGAACATACAGTGGGTTAAAAACTCATCTTACTAACATTTTAACTTCACTATCGTGAACCATTCAGGCAGACGTACTTCAGATCTACAGGAGAAGAGAAACGTGTGAAAAGAAATGTTTTAGAGTACAATAGGAATATGTTAAAAGCAACATTACAAACTATTCTTATTTCTCTGAATGTAATAAACTACAGACAGTATGAAAATCTTCTTCCAAAATTGGATATACGTGCTGTTGGACTAGTAACTCTGGCATAAGTAATCAGTAGTTTACACGCAGCCCCCTGGCGATGTGTGCAGCTGTTAATGACCACGAAATCTAATTCAGATGTTGTAAAAAAAAAAAAAGATAATAAAAACCACTTTAAATGGGAATTGAACCACTGGGGCTCCTTGTTTGTGCTTTATGACCCACCCGAGCATCCGCACACACTCTGAGGGCCGATCAGACCTCTACACGTCCAACCTTTGCTCTGAACACACAGTTTGGTCTGTTTAGGGTGAGACCACATGACATTCCTCTAAACGCCTCCCAGACAATGCCCCGCCCCCCCACCCCCCACGCAGCTTTCCAGCATTTCTATTGGCAATGAGAGAGTGAGCCCAGGGTTCCCGTGGTAACTGGGTGCAGTAGCTCGTCTGGCTGTGTACGTCCATGCCATGCCTGCAAGGAACCTGCCCCAGATCTAAGTTGACATTTGGCAGCCTTTGGGCTCTGCTGTGTCTCGTTAGTGAACAATGGGGGGAAGGGACGTCGACTCCAGTCTGGTTGGATTGTTTTATCACTTTAGACCAGTGAGAACCACTGGGCACACCACAGCTTTTCAAAGGGGGCATCTATGATATTTTAGGGGGGATTATTAAGGTTTTGTAAATCTATAGATGAGGGGTGCCAACTAACGGACAAAATACGAAATCAGGATTAAAAACTGATTTCCAAAGTATGTATTTAAATAAAAAACTGGTGATCTATGTTCCTTCCAGTCCGACATTCCATTTTATTTTCTTGCGCTCAGGTTTATGTAAGACGCAGACAAGACTGATCCACACAAAACCAGAGCAAGTTAAAAAAAGAGAGACAGAGAGAGGCTGAGAATGATTAACAGGATTATGCAGATGCATGACTGGTGCTAAAGCCTTAAATATCACACTCCTCTCAGATGAGCTGGTCTGCTAAATAACTAAATCATTTTATACAATACAGAAGCTGCAGGATAATCATCAGCTCCCTAACAAGCTACCAGACTTTGCTCCAGAGGATTCTGTCCATTTGTGTCACAGTGGATTTAAAAAACAGAAATGCTCCATAATTGTGTTATTTTAGATTAATAGCAAGGTTGGGTGGGGAAGGTAGATTTGACCTATTATTTTGGTATTTTAGCTCAACCTCAGTCAGGTTGGATTGGATTAACAATCTGTAAACAGGAGATTCTCTAATTGACATGATTCCAATTCCTGTCAATAAATCTAGCGGTGGCAATTTGCCCCGAAGTGAAACTCCCCTTACCCGGAGTAAAGAAAACCAGATTAGCCGACAAACCAACACTGATCGAGAGTGACCGCTCCAAACGGCTCTGTATAAAGCTAACAGCAAGCAATTCTGACCTAATTACACTGTATGCTTAATGTCAACATTTAAAGATGGTTGGTTTTAGTTTATAAGAATAGTTAGTTAATAACCTCAAAGCAGAACAGACATGTTTATACAATTAACTATTAAGAAATTACTCATCATCTTGTAAGCAGAAATCAATCCATTAATCAAATCAAAAATACTTTATTTGTCTCAAAGGGAAATTAAATGGTTTTGTAACTCATTTAACTGAGGAGTTGTTGTATATTGTGATGCCTGTAGCCAGGAAAGATCTCCTGTAGCTGTCTGTTTTACAGCTAAGCTGAAGAAGCCTCTGACTGAAGAAACTCTGTTTTCCAGTTTGGCTACCACTCTCATGAAGAGGATGTTCAGCGTTGTCTGGGATTTTCTTGATTTTATGTAAAATCCTTCTTTCCATCATCGTCTCCAGAGATTCCACTTTTGTCCTCAGAACAGACCCAGCCTTCTTTATCTGGTTGTTGAGCCTCTTTAGGTCCCTGGTTCTGACGCTGCTGCCCCAACAGATGATGGCAGAGGAGATCAAGAATCAAGAATCAAGAATCAGTTTATTTATATAGCGCCAATTTACAACAGGTGTCGTCTCAAGGCACTTGACAGAAAATCAATTAAAATCAAAGATACATCATAAACAAATCAATTTGAAAAAGTTTCCAATCTAAGGAACCCCAGCAGATTCATGGAGTCATTGACTTGCAGCATTCACTCCTCTGGAATCAGCAGACAGAAACAATGGCTTGTGTTGTTGTTGACTTTACAGCAATCCCTCATACTGAGCATGCATGTAGCGACAGT
>JAVLVB010000843.1:52363-68841 GCA_032876305.1 Orestias chungarensis | reverse complement strand
CTAAGGAACCCCAGCAGATTCATGGAGTCATTGACTTGCAGCATTCACTCCTCTGGAATCAGCAGACAGAAACAATGGCTTGTGTTGTTGTTGACTTTACAGCAATCCCTCATACTGAGCATGCATGTAGCGACAGTGGAGAGGAAAAACTCCCCTTTAACAGGAAGAAACCTCCAGCAGAACCAGGCTCAGTACAAGATGCCATCTGCCACCACCGACTGGGGGTTTGAAGAGACAGAAAGATAAATTAGAAGCACAGGATACTGAAATAAAAGAGTTTATAGCAGCAGTTGTAGAACGTCACTGGAAGCATCTAAGCCCATGTTCTCATCCAAGAAGCTGTCTCAGCTAACAGAACCAGCCCAGGTGTGGCTACTATGGAGAGAAGAACACTAGGAGAAAACAAAAGGTTAACAAGGTTAATATGACGGTAACTAAGCCAATGAAGTGAAGCTGAAATGATGGAGATACAAGGACTCATTTACATTTTTTATTTTTCACTTTATTTTCCCCACAATGAAGCATGCTGGGGCAGCATCATGCTGAGGGGATACCTTTTTGCAGAGTTGTGGAGATTGTTCCAGGTAAATGTTAAAAAAAATGTGACAGTGAAAAACTTCTGTAGGGAAGAATTTCTGCTACCCAGCAGGTCAGTAATCATAAACAATGAGATTCATCTCCATAGACTTTCTCTTCAAATTCATATAGTGACGTTAAATAACACAATTTTACAGCTTGGATGTTGTATATTTAAACTCAACATAAACGAAGTTCAGCTGTTACAGTTGCTCCTCCTCTAAAATCTGCCGTCTCCATAATTCATCCGCAGTCTTTCTACACATCCACAAGCAAACGTACTGATTGTGCACATTCATGCATGCAGTAACACGTCTGTACCTCCCACACGCACACCTACAAGCTGCCAGTGTTATATCAAAACTGCTTACAGAGTCTCTGTTTACATATTTTATGAGTACGGCGTGCAGAACTGAGTCATAATGGCTGATTTATGGCGGCTGAACGACAAGGTCCCGCGTTTTACTGGTCACACACTGACACAGAATCTTGCAGTAGCGCACCAGCACGGAGCATGGAGATGTATCACATGTTCTCTGATTGACGGGAAGATATTAAAAGCCTCTGGGGTCTCACCTCGTCTAATCTAAAAGCTTTCCAGGTTTGGCGTTGAGCTAGGCTATTATCCCGGGCAGAAAGCTGCTGTCACGCCAAACCTGATCACACGTCCACTCTCATATTCAACAAAGTGGCGATCATTAAGTCCAGCATGTCGCTTTGAACAACTTCTAAATGTTTCTTAAACAAAAACAAAATTGTATTTGTAAAAAGCAGAAGTATTTGCTCAGGTCTGAGGCAACACACTTTAATAATGCACTATTTTTGCCCTTCGTGCAGAAAAATCTGAATCCAGTCTTGGAAAAATCCTCGGCTCATTCCAGCGACCTAGTTTGCAGCTCCCCCCTCAGAGCCACAGAGAGTTGGTGCCTTTTGAAGATGCACTGAGCAGCTCGGCATGACAAGCCCATTACAGAGTATTAACTGTATCAGTTTTTATGCCTTAATAATAAAATGTATTGAAATTTTGATGCTCACAGTTATGTACTCTTACAGCCAGTTTATGCAGGACTCTCATTTGCATCATATTAATATGATTAAACACTCGTGAGCAACCGTTTTAGACACATCCGACTTTGGATGGAAGCTGCAGATATTCATAGTTTAATCCTTTTTCCTCGTTTCCTTTTAGTCTGTCTGGGATTTCTCCCATCAGGCTCGATTTCAGCCAACAGGAGGAGGAGCTGTGAACGATGATGTCGGTTTTCTGCGCTGCTCAATAATCGTAGTGTATGATTGTAGTTTGGCAAAGCTGAAGCGAGCAAAGCAATTCAGTCGGCCATTAAGGCCAAGCTTTCACATATCAAGCAATTAAACTCGGAAAATGTGGGGGGTCGTTGTTTTCAGAGCACACGATTTCCTTGTTAGCTTCAAACCTGCTGCTGCATGACGACACAGCGACATGTTAGCAATTGGTTAAAATCAGATCCAATCTTTTAAAATCTGAACACAGTCCATACATCCAGAGAACCAGCAGCAAAACGCTCTATACGGAGAAAAGCTTAGAAGAAGAAGCTTGTTTCTACTAAGCTAGATGAAAGAGTGAGCCATGTTCCATTTATGTTGCTGAATTGAGATTTAAAGACTTAACCCAAACCAGACGGAAATGATATATCTTTGTTCCAATAACCAAATGTGGATAGACGCTTTAAATGATTAAAAATCTACTACTTTGTTCATTGTTTCTATAATCGGATATGTTACGTAGATATTGTGCAATAAAAAAATAACAAAAGGCACAAGATATTAAAAGTTTATATTTTTGTGGCTCCTAAATACTTTTAAATGAGTGATTTTGGCTCTTGTAGTGAAAACCTTTGGGCACCAGTGAGTTTAACGTTGCCTTCATGCTCTTGGGACAGAAGTTTGTCGGTTAGAGACACAACGCTGCTCACAAAACACAGATTTTATCAAAATGACAACCTGATACGACTTCATCTGATCCTTTCCAGAGGATAAAATGTGAAATGATGCTGTTTTCTAATACACTGAAGCCACATTCACCAACGATACATGCATCAGTAGCCAACCAGGGGTGAAGTGCCTTGCCCAGGGGCACATTGACATTTGACAGAGGGCTGCTGGAATTGAACCTGTTCCACTGACATTCCTGCTTCTTTATGAAACATTGAATATAAGCTGTCACTGTTCACACCAAGAGGTCAATTAATATCAACATAAACCATGAAGAAAGATTTTTATTGAGGCTGCTGTCCTGGGTTTGATTCTGGATCCTGAGACCTTTGGTGTGTCTCTCTCCATCCGTTTCCTGTCTTGTAAGCATCTATGAAGCCCTTCATTGACAAAAATAGAGTTTAAAAAAGCGTAAATGTGTAAAGTGTTTGGCGATTCTTCAAACTATGACTACTGCAAGTTCTTTCTACTTGTTAAGAAAATCTGAACTGTTCCTTTAACACAATTAGGCGGCGCTCAACAGAAGATTTAAATATTGCGGTAGCTCACTGTGTTTTTCCACTTTATTACTGTAGAAAAACATGGAACTGACTCTTGACCTGAATAAATGTTAATGAAGAAGAATCTCAAGTCCACATGCAAACACACTTAGACGTAGAAACCTCTGCAAAATGCAATGAGGGCATTCACTGAAGCGATCACTCAGTGCAGTCGATGCATCTGTGCTGCACTAATCGCATGGCAAACATGCACTTGTGTATTTGCACACTACTTCACAAACACAAAATCTGTTCAACAATAACCGTGAAATATTAATAAAGGCTTGCAGTTGAGATGAGGAAAGAGGAAAAACAACACGCAGCAGTAACCTAAATATCAGTGGTTGGGTTTTTTGTATTGTTAAGCCACTTATTATAGTGTAACCTGCAGAAGAATCTGAGTACGGCGATGAAAATGAAACTGAAAACACACAACCGTGACAAGCTTCCACGACAGCTCCTTCTAATCACTTTATAACCCCATGGTTGTTTCATGAAAAACCGCAGGCAGGACCGTCTTAGCTGCCGCGGCGTTATCTCATCACGCAGAGATTAGACGTGAAACAATAAATATGCAGTTTGGATGTGACAGGAAGCTGCAGATTAATCAGCGTTTGCTTTGCTGCAAAAATTCTTCACTGTGTGTTTCAGGAAACCTGTAAAGACGAGTCTGTCTGGGAGGATGCACTACATTCAGGAGACGTTTTATGTTAAAGGGAAGTAAAAGATCATTAAGAAATGAGAAATGAGCTTTCAGCCTCGGCTCTCTGGGAACATAAACTAACCCCCCACATAGAAACACACACACACTTCACACACACGCTAAAGTTAGTTTGTTTTTTATATTTAAATATTTCAGATCATCAAACTAACTTTAATATCAGACTAAGATATGGAGGAAATATAAAACAAGTAATCTTGCTATGTCAAAGAGAATTTGATTTATACAACATAGCCTGAATTAAAAACAAATATCTCTAACGCAAAATAAGTGATTGTGTAAATATTCACACACGTTAAAGTGACTGATCTTATTCAATAGAGGTCCAGACAATCAAGGTGTGACTACAGTAAAGCTCGCCACCGACAAACATACAAGGTGGAGACAGTAAAAGTCGAGACGTTTGTTTGGCAACACACTTTTGATTCATTAGCCAACATAAATTCAAAGGAGACCGAGTCTTACTTCAGCCCAAGTCTTTGGCAGCCAAAGGGTCAAAGGTAACGGACCAAATATGACGTCGTTTTTGAGAGAAAAAGCTGCATCCCAATTATTTTGCATGTGCAAGATAGTGAATGAACATACTTGTGAAAGTCTAAACATTGTTTTATCATGTATATCAGGGTGTGTATAAATATCTGTATCACATGCTGGTGAAGTCACTGCTTACAAAACTATACATATAAGCTAAAATCCAACGAAACCTTTAACTTTGCCTTTAACATTTAGCATAAAATGTCATAAGAAAAAAATCTGGTTACGTTCATACAGTCCAACATGTGGTATTACCATCCATCACTGTTTGAATAAATGGCTCATGATACTCAACAGATGTCATCTCGAGGTCTCAGATGTGGGCTTCTGGCTGTAATCCATCTTGTATTGGATCATTTTATTGGATCCTGTCCTCTAAGCGCAGTGATTAATGATGTTTGGAATCTCAACAGTTACTCCCATCCAACGCCTCAGCCTACCTGTTGCTCTGCTGCGAGTTGTCCTGATTCTTGCTTTGAATCTTGCTTTTAGTCTCTTAACACTGATTTTTGCCTTAATGGATTCTGGACCAGTCCTCCTTACTGTGCCTGCCCTTATATGGACATAGACCCTCCCCCCTGACCATAGGTTACAAGACTGTGGACACTAATCTGTGTTTCTTCCACAGGGTCCCCGGAGACGTATACTAGAGGGCCTACAGTACATTGACTGACACAGACACACTGTTTAGATGCTGTTCCTGGTTTCCAGTGGGTGGAGTTATCCCCTCTTTGTGGTCCTGTGGGTGAATCAATCCCCACATCTGTCAGGTAAATCCTTATTTCTTATTTCTACCACATTCTCAGGTTTTTTGACCACACCCCTGATGTCCCTGTCTGTTCTGAATCTGAACATGCAGCTGAATCAGAGAAGGAGCACCCGATCATCTGGCTCTTTTTACATTGTTTAAACCTCTTTAATCATTTTGTTGGTTGTAGTTTGAGTTTTTGTTCAGATTCGCACCAGAATAATAACAGTTTCTGAAACTTTCCCAAAGTCTTCTATGTAAACTTTGTATAAGCAAAGAAGAGAAAAACCATTGGACCTGAACTTGAAGAGGATTTCTTTATTTAGAGAAATTCGTCTGCAACATTTTGTATTCCCCCTTCAGAATGTGGTGGTTTTATTAACGCTCCACATCATCCCTGCTGTAATCGTTCTGCATATAGAAGGTTGCTGTGGCTCAAAATAATTTCCTCATAGTTCAGTTCAGATAACAGCTGCTGATGACCGTCTTACTGAGTGCCAGCTGTGGCCCAACGTTCTACTGAGAGACAACTGGCCCGCAGCAACACATTCGGACAGATTCTCGGTTCACACCTAGCCTCCGTGACCAATCGCCATAATGACTCCAGGGACACATGAGGAGTAGGATGAGGAGTCTTTGCCTTGCAGATTTCTCCATCAGAACCCAGCTCCGACCCAGAAAACCCAAGAGATTACTCCATCTGTAACTACCAGTTATCCACCCAATATTGAATAAAAACAGCCTTTCGTGATGTTTACAGGGCTTTAGGTGATTACCGAGGGAAGCATTAACCATTAATCCTGCACGAGATGGTTTGGGTTTAATTCATGTATGATCCATGTTGTGATTCCAAATATTTATAGCTTTTTTTTAGTTAGATCAAAGTGCTCAAAGAAAACCTGCTAAAGATTCCTAACAAACTCCAAGTATGTGAGACGACTAACGTTCATGAAAGGCCTTCATGCAGTTTTAAAACTCAAGATTTCATTGAAACTCCCTGGTTATATATACCGTATTTGTCAGAACGTATTAAGCATGTCGCTCTTCAACTCAAACACTTTAGTTTATTCATCACTCCTGAATATGTTGTTCCAAATCCTTGTGATCATCATTTAAGAGTCCTGGGCCTTTAACAGTTCTAGTTGGTGTGATCTTTGCGGTTTAGGTTTAAGTTATTCAAATTTACTTTAGATGAACAATAGATTACACCAGACCTGGAAAGCTTCCAGAGGTAGTCACATGATATACTTTAAATCATTTCTATTAAACTAAGCTGGAAGCAAATCGTAAAATGAAAAGAGGCAGAACAGATGATTCAGCTTTGACTTTTGTTTCCTTGTGTGTCAATTATAAGAATGCAAAACCAGAAAAAGCTGATTTGCAGAAATGACAAATAAACTTGTCGGTTATTGGTGAATAAACAGGGCATAAATATCCAACTTGGTTAGATATTATATCTGAAAGGTCAGTTCAGCTTTTGGAAAGACACACTGAGACACAAACCAGCATGAATCATAAAATCCCACAGAGGAAGGATTAACAGCGGAAGAGCAAAACATTACGACATTAAGCAGAAATGCAACCATAGTTAGTGTCCATATAAGCCTCAGAGATTCTCAACGTAACGACAAACAACTGTCAAGGAACTGGTTTTAGGACCCAAGTGCAGTACAACGTCAGGTAGAGTTTAAAGTACTTTATTTTTAGGTGTAGCAACAAGCAGGTAATTTAACTGGCAGCAGGAAAAAGTCTTTGGTTAACTCCAGGCATCAACAAGAAACAAGGAGACTGGTGAGAGCAGGTGTGGAAGGTTGGAGCTGATTAGGAGGTGCTGCAGAGAAGTGGGAGACCTCACACACCACAGCCAACAGGGCAGAATGTGACAGAAACCCCCCCTCAAGGGATGGCACCAATGTCTAAAAAAGGACCCACCAAGCCAGGGCGGGTGGTGGGGGAACAAAGGCAGCAGGCGCGCCATTCCATGCCCTCCATAGGAGGTGCAGCAGGTTCCGAGGGGACTGATACAGCAGAAGGCTGAGAAGGGTGAAGGCGATGAAAGTTGGCAACAAGGTTTGCATCGAGGATATGGCGAGAAGGAACCCAAGATCTATCTTCTGGACCATAGCCTTCCCAATCAACCAAGTACTGGAGACCCCTCCACCAACGACGGGACCGAACCAGGCGCTGAACAGTGAAGGCAGGCGCCCGATCAATAAGACGAGGAGGGGGAGGAGGCCGAAGCACCGGAGAGACGGCATTTATGGAGAATTCATTCATTCTGTTTCCTGCTGCCAGTTAAATTACCTGCTTGTTGCTACGCCTAAAAATAAAGTACTGGCTTGATCCTGGAGACATGGTATGTCGGATGGACACGCATAGTGCGGGGAAGTTGCAGCCTCACTGCAGTAGGACTGATAATCCTCTGAATAGGAAAGGGACCGACGAATCTGGGAGGCAACTTCTTGGACTCCACCCGGAGAGGAAGGTCCTTAGCAGAGAGCCACACCTTCTGGCCTACTTGGTAGGCAGGGGCTGTAGAACGGTGCTGGTTGGCAGAGGCAGTGTAGCGACCCGCCGAGCGCTGGAAGGTTGAGTGCGCTCGGTCCCAGGTCCGACGGCAGCGGCGAACAAAGGCTTGGACAGATGAGCATGTGACTTTTCTCTCTTTTGCAGGAAAGAGAGGAGGTTGGTAGCCATAGACACAGTGGAAGGGAGAGAGACTTGTGGCAGAGCTGACAAGGGAGTTATGGGCATACTCAACCCACATGAGTTGTTGAGACCAGGAGGATGGAATCTGTGAAACCAGACAATGCAGAGCGGTCTCCATCTCTTGATTCATGTGCTCTGTCTGCCGATTGGACTGAGGGTGGAAACCAGAGGAAAGACTGGCAGTGGCCCCCATCTGATTGCAGAATTCTTTCCAAAAAACAGAAGAGAACTGGGGACCACGGTCGGACACCACATCGACTGGGAGACCATGAAGGCGAAAGACATGGTGAAGGACCAGTTTGGCAATCTCCTTAGCAGAAGGTAGTTTGGGAACGGGCACAAAGTAGGCCATCTTGCTAAACCGGTCAACCACAGTGAGGATGACTGTGTTGCCATCAGAAGGAGGAAGACCCGTTCCAAAGTTTAGGGAGATGTGGGACCAAGGTCGATGTGGTATCGGGAGTGGTTGAAGGAGTCCCGCAGGGGCCTGATGCGAGGTTTTCTGCTGATTGCAGGTGTGACATGCTTTGACAAAACTGCGGGTATCTGCCACCAAGGTGGGCCACCAGAAGCACTGGAGCAGAACATCTTGTGTCCGTTGGGATCCTGGTTGACAGGTTAGCTTAGAGGAGTGGGCCCACTGCAGAACGACAGACCTCAACGCTTAAGGAACCTAGAGGCAGTTGGGAGGACAGGCACTGGGTCCCGAATGCCCCTCAGTGGCAGATCTCACTCTCTCCTCGATGTCCCAAGTTAAAGTGGCAACAACACAAGAAGAAGGAAGGATTGATACAGGATCGTCGGTAGATTCCTCCTCTGCTTGGAACTGCCGGGACAAGGCGTCTGCTTTAATGTTGCATGATCCAGGGCAGTATGAAAGGATAAAGTTGAATCTAGTGAAGAAAAGAGACCAACGAGCCTGGCGATAATTGAGTCTTTTGGCAGATCGAAGGTACTCAAGGTTCTTGTGATCAGTCCAAATCAAAAATGGTTCCTTAGTACCTTCCAGCCAGTGGCGCCATTTTTCTAGGGCTTCCTTCACGGCCAGTAGCTACCTGTTGCCGATGTCATAATTCTTCTCTGTCGAGGATAGGCATCGAGAGAAAAAGGCACAGGGATGGAGTTTCTGGTCAACTACTGACCTTTGGCAGAGAACAGCACCAACCCCCAGCTGAGGTGAATCTAGATTTGAGATCCTTGTAAGCTTCATCAGCAGCAGGAGCCCATTGGAATGACACCTTGGAACTGGTTAGGGCAGTGAGAGAAGCGGCCACAGAACTGGAGTTTCGGATAAAACGAGGTTAAAAGTTAGCAAACCCCAGAAAACGATGAGGCTGTTTGTGGGAGTCTAGAACAAGCCAGGAGGTGACAGCTGAGACTTTTGCTGGAACCATCTAGGGACAGTTCTTGGCCACAATGTAGCCCAGGAAGGAAACAGACTGGGCATGGAAGTCACACTGCTCCGCCTTCACAAACAGGGAGTTCTCCAGAAGGCGCTGTAGCACAGCCCTGACATGATGGACATGCTCACACAGGGTTTTGGAGAAGATGAGAATGTCATCTAGGTAGACAAAGACAAACTGGTTGAGCATGTCTCGGAGAACGTCATTGACCAGGGCTTGGAAAACAGCAGGGGCCTTGGTTAAGCCGAAAGGCATCACTAGGTACTCATAGTGTCCAGAAGGGGTGTTAAAGGCTGTTTTCCATTTGTCTCCTTCTCTAATCCAGACCAGATGGTAAGCATTGCAAAGGTCTAGCTTAGTGCAGACCGTGGCCCCCTGAAGCAGTTCAAAGGCAGAAGAGAGGAGAGGCAAGGGGTAACGGTTCTTAATAGTTATGTCATTCAGCCCTCATAGTCAATGCAAGGTCTCAGAGTCTTATCCTTCTTCTTAACAAAGAAGAAGCCGGCCCCAGCAGGAGAGGAAGAGGGACGGATGATCCCTGCTGCCAGAGAGTCTTTGATGTAAACGTCCATGGCATTTCTTTCAGGAGCAGACAGTGAGTAAAGGCGACCCTTGGGTGGAAATGTGCCAGACAGGAGGTCAATAGCTCCCACCCGGGGCTCAGGAAGGTCACTGGGCAGAAGAGCAGTCGGAACTAGAGCTTGAGATGAGGCTGGAGCTGGAGCAGAAGCCACTGACGAGAGCTGGGTAGCAGCAGAAGAAGCGATGAAAGTCATTATTTGCTGCATTTGTGTTGATAGTGCAGAGAGAGTTCGTTCATTAGCTTGGGCTGTCTGCCTAGCCTCCGAGACAGCAGCAGACATCAGAGCTTCATGTTGCTGCAGGACGCCTTCTAATTTCATCAGACGCTCCAGGGGTGAGGGGTTGTCTGCTGAGTCCATTATTGGCCAGATTGTAGTGTCAAGGAACTGGTTTTAGGACCCAAGTGCAGTACAACGTCAGGTAGAGTTTTAAGTTCTTTATTTTTAGGCGTAGCAACAAGCAGGTAATTTAACTGGTAGCAGGAAACAATCTTTGGTTAACTCCAGGCATCAACAAGAAACAAGGAGACTGGTGAGTCCTCACAGCGTTGGCAACAAGCTGATAATTCTTCTGACAGCAGAAGACAGGCCTTGGAAAGCTCTAGACACCAACAGGAAGCGGGCAGGCTGGTGAGCGCTTTGGTTGGTTATCAGCCGAACAAACAAAATCCAAAGCGAACAGACGAAAGGCTTGTCGTGGAAGGACAGAAGGTCAGGGCAGAGACGAGAAGACGTGGTCAGAGGCAAGCTGGAGTCAAAACCGAGATTTTAAATCAAGAATCAATGCTGGAACGTAGTGCATGCTGCAACGACAATCTTGCACTGAATGAGGGAAACACTGCTGCTTAAATGCTGACTGGCTGACGAGCAGTGATGAGCTGCAGCTGAGGGTGAGCAGGTGTGGAAGGTCGGAGCTGATGAGGAGGTGCTGCAGAGAAGTGGGAGACCTCACACACCACAGCTAACAGGGCAGAATGTGACAACAACAATGTTCTTTGTGAGGGGAAACCCTTCAAAGGTGTCGTATGTATGTTTGGCTGCACATACATAACTTAACAGTACCTCCAGAAAATCGAGATTCTGCGATGGCAGAAAATCCTGCAAAACAAAGCTGCATGTTCACCTCATAAACAGCATCTAAGCACATAATTATGTAAATTCACCTGATTTTGCTGATCCCGCACTATTTCTCAGAAATTTGAAATAATTGATTATTTGTGCTGAAGAAAGAGTTGAGCCAAAAGGTGAAGCTCTGGATTCACTGGTCCTGTTTGTTTTTACAAGCTTCTAGGTAGTAACTGAAAGAACGAGATCTCTGATACTAGCAGCCTACATTAATATCCTCAGTAGAGCATCAGAGATGGATGAGAAGTTCCTCCTGAACAGCCGGCTCTAGTGGCTGGAGAGGAAATCCATGAAAACTAAGATTATAACGTATCGAAGGGTTTCTAGTTTAGTTTGGGGAGTATCGTATTCTGAATTTTGAATCATTTTTTGCTTCATGTTAGGTCAAAATAACCTACCAAGAGTTCCTTTTACTTATTCATGCATGTTTAAAGAATCCTTTAGTCTTGTAATTACCCATCGTTCCACCTCAGAGCTTCAGTCTTGTAGATTCCTTACAGACGAATGTTTCCATTTACAATCTTTATTCACATTTGAAAGTATCACAATAGCAAAAGTGGATGGAATTGGCAACATTTGTGAAATAACTTCCTCTTTGTTGTAAACACATTTGCCAAATGAGTCGCGATGCAACAATCCTTTTTCTACTACTTCCTGTCTATTAAAGCACAGATTAACGTCAGCGTCTGACATTATTACACCTGACCTAGCCGTGTTGAGTTGCTCCAAACCACTGGAACCAATGGAAATGTGTCTAATTTTCATTTTACGTTCTTTTTTATTTTATGACGTTTCAAAATTTGCTCTCAATTTTCCTGACAATTGGATAAAAAAAGTTCTGAAGGAAAAGTGTGAGGAGATTTGGAGGGTTCTTAAAGAGACAGAGACCAATTTAAAGACGTCTGACCCAAGTCAGCCAGTCAAATTTATTTTAACTTTTAACATTGAAGGCAACGTTGTCACTTGATCGTACTTTGGCGCTGCATCTTTGTTAGACACGTAATACCGTACCCCCCTTACCCACGCTTCTATTTGACAACATTAAACTCAGAGATGAACTGAAGATCTTGGAGATGGGAATCATGTTATAACTGTTTCCGAGTGTGAATTTCCTCAGATGAACAGACAGAGAGAGATGAGAGGGAGATGAGACTGGCGTGATAACGGAAGCAACGCATTGCTGTGCAACAAAACGCTAAGCTAACACAGACAACCCAGTTTTGTTTTCCCATGGGATAACCCCAGCGTGTGACAGAAAGGTACACACACACATGCACGGCAGAGACACAAGCGATCCCATCTGCCCTGACGCTTTAATCAGCTTATCACTCTCTGCTCCGTGGCCATTCAGGCCCTGACATACTTCTGCTGCGTACCACAGGAGCCAAGCGACGTACAGTCCTCACTGCGACGCTCCACATCGCTCACAGACAGCCGTCTGCAGCCAGGCAGGCAGTTTCCAGACACACAGAAACCTAAAGTGAAGTGAGCACTGATGTAGAGAAACGCATCCATACAGAGGGAAACCTTACAGGTTGTGACAACGCTCTGTCCTGAGACGGACTCTCACATGGAAAACAACACAAGCTGAGGCTCATAGAAACTGAGGATGTTTGTGTTCTGACAGCGTGCCAGAGCCCAGCTGATCCCTGGCTAAATATTGACATATGGTCGCTCTGTGTTGGGAGAAGGAGAGTATTAGGATGACTCAGATGATTTCTGGGGAGTTCGTCCTCATCCGTCCTCAGGGAGCCGTCAGCATTAGACTTCTCTCTCTCCTTCTTCATGGGTTCGTCTTCCAGACCCTGATGGGATTTTTGCCCTCATACGTTTAGGTGTTGGCTCAGAGGTTCTGCCTTTCAGTTCCATAATGATCAGACTGTCGTTGGAACAGAGAGGAGTCATCATCATCCCATCATCTTAGTCAGATGTGCTTCTTACATAAGTGTCAGAGAGGGGGAGGCTGGAGACGTGACGTGAGACGAGGACAACTCTGCCTTTTTAGAGAAAGCGCCACACAGTTTAAATCTAAGAACTCTAGTAAAACAGAATCTTGTGCTTTACTTCCATCATTATTTTTAAACATTAACTGTTAAAGCGAGCAAAATACTCTTTTGAGATAACGTACAATTATTTTCCGATGTTGCAGAATAAGCTGCTCACTGAAAACGTTTAAACAGTGATTCACACCTGCTGAAGTTTAAGAGTTTATAAGTTTCTTTAGTCAGAAAGAAATTACTTTTCAATCCTAAATAAAAATGTAATATTCTCCATCATTCGAGTCACTTGCCAGAGTCGTTTTGGACTGAGATAGTTGATGCTGTCGGCAACAATGATCTATGGTTGCTGCCACTCTTGCAACGATCTGAAGAAGCCTCTGACTGAAGATATTGTTCTGACGTCTTTGACAGTGCAGACAAGATTTCACAATAAAAGTCCTTCATGACATTGATAACTAGCACAGCTAATCAGCCCCGTTTGCTTTTGCTACTCCTCTTTAAATCTCTTTAAATATTGAACTGTTAACATATCATGGGAGTTTTGTAGTAATGCGCCTGAAGCTTCCCGTCCATGTTTGAGCCTCTAAACTGCTGTGGCAGGTCGTCCTCTTAGGTCTGGGAGTATTTCTGGCTGTTAATGAGAGCAGCTCAGCACAGCAAACAGCTGCTGACATGATGCCCAGCTTTATCACTTTTGTCTCCTGGCCTCACAGATCCTCCGCTGCAGGAAATAGACAGCATGCTGGACCCAGGCCATGTTCTGAACGAGGTTCTGCACAAACAGACCTCATGCTGCACAATAAAGGTCACGGTTTGCTTGATCCAATGCACTTCTATGGGCAGAGCCGAATAACTGAGCTTCCCTGCAAAAACAGTGTTTTGGAAAATACTTTTGACGCTCCAGGCTGAAACTGGTGAGGTTCAAAAATGAAATGATTCCTCTGTCAGCAGTCACGGCTCAAAGATGAGGAACCCCTCAAAACACTAAAACACAGTCTGAAGACTTCATCAAATGTGATGTTTGGAAACAGGAGAGAAGGAAAATCCTTGTGGGGAGCCAGTCTGGCGACATGTCCGTGTTTAGTTTTCTGGAAATTCATTTTCCAGAATACAGGATAGAATCTGGGAGATTATGTGGAGATAAAAAAGTGTTGGTGCCTGAAAATATTGTCTGGTTTTAATGTTCTAGTTTCTAACATGATCTGCTAATCAGCTAAAAGGAAGCGACTGTCCTCTGTCTCTGCTGGTGGAGCAGGAGTGAATGACTCCATTAAATCTGCTGAGTTTCCTTACAAAGAAAACCTTTTTAATTCATTCCCATAATAAACTGGGGTTGTTCACATTGTTTCATAGCATCAGTTCATTTTCACCTGAATCTAAATGAGTCTGACTAAACATTGTTGATCGTATTTTTTTGAGCTGGGCTGAAACTCATTACACTTGGACTACATGCAGAAATGTTCTGTCCTCGTGCTTTTCACACTGCAGCTTCATGTTTTATGAAGCAGCTGAACCCCCAGAGGAGATTTAAGAGCTCAGACTCGGTGTGGGTGAGCTAAATGAGAGACCCCAGACAAGCAGGAGATGCTCTGAATTTTACAATAATGGACTCAAAGAGCTGAGAAGTGAAGGAAGTGTCCCCTGGAAGACTCGGTCTGAGCGCTGGCTGTCAATTATTAATCTGAATGACCACCAGTAACACTTCCCTCCACTTAAAGTGCAAAGGTGGGTTGTTTTATTTCTTTACACATCGTAAAACTTGATGTTAGTTTGTGTTAAGGCAACACAAACTAGAGCATTTTTCTTAGTAAACAGGATTCAGTTATTTTAAGTGTTAAATCTCTCCATAGAAGCTGCAGCTGGTCAGACGTTATTAGCCGTGACCCCTTCCTGGTTTGGGGTCTAGACGGTGCTGCTGGAGACTCGACATTCTCCAGATCTTTAACTTTTAGCATAGAAGGTTCCACAGAGATGATTACATCTCCAGGCACAATCTAAGGAGGGGGGTGGTAGTAGAATCATGATCAGGTGATGCTTTCCTTTAGGAGCAAGAGGAAGGCAGGTCAGAGATGATACAGAACATTTGTGTGCAGCTAAATGCATCAAACAGGGCTGAAGGTTCACATTACAGGACTGAAATATCTAATTATCTGGTTTGGAAGTTTGCGGCTGTATGTAAAAAAACCTCAGCAAGTCATTAAAAACCCCAAAACAGATTCAAATCTGAGGAAGTGACAGAAAGACAAAGTCAGGACGTTAATATACAAACATGTTTTTATTGCTGATTCAGGATACACGCGGTCTGAAAACTGTTGGGCATCCAGTGCCTGATTTAAAAAAACAAGTGTTCGTTCTCTGCTCTCCGTCCTGATTGCCGCCGTCAGCTACTGCTCAGGTGAACAGAACCACCATTAAAAACAGAGGAAGATATGGCCGCCGCTGCCACCGTGAACGGTTAAATGGAAGCAGAAGCAAGCGCCACCGGCCTTTTTTATTATCACCACAAAAACAAACAGGAAGCCTAAAACATCCAGGAGTTTCTCATGTTGCATCTCTTTCGTTTGCTCACCTTCATACTTGGAGGAAATACCAGCTGCTGTGTACAACAAAGTCCTCATTTAGTTTATAAAATACATTAAGTTACATTTTCCAAATAAATATTGGTCCATTTGTTTTATTGCTCTTCCTGAGACGCTCTCGGAGCCACGGATCGTCCTGGAACCCGCCGCCCCGCGCTTGCTTCAGCCTAGAGATCTTCCTTCATCATACGGGTGAAGCAGCATAAAACCAAAACTGCATCAACATTTGGATCAGAACTGAAATGTCTGGAAGCTGCAGAATCACTTCTGTCTGTGTCTCTGTTGATATGACAGCTACACCGTTTACCTGCATGCTAACAGAAATATTAATAACAGTCTTCCAGCCAAACACCTTTTATGTAACTTTTGAAAATATGCACATATTTATTTTCATGGAGAGAAATTTGGGCTGATTGATTCTGCAAACAAAAAACTAATTTGCAGAGACCAGAACCAGAAATGACAGAAATCCTCCACAATAACATTAGTGTCATTTATCTGTTTGCAATATTTGAACCTGAATTTATGTCGTTTAATTTATTTTTCAGTTTATTTGAGTCATTGGTTAATGAATTTTTCAGCTGAACAATAGAAACGTGTTAACGTCCCATCAGAAAACAAACGATTACCAGGAATCTACTTTGTGAAACCTGATCTGACAAGAATGGAATTCTGTGATAAAACTAAACATTAAACATTTATTTTAGTGGAAATTAAAGATCATAATCAGGTTCAACTGCTGCACGCAGACTGAAATGATTCTTTCTTTTGTTCTTTTGTCCTGGCGCCGATTTCTCTCCAGACATTTGAAGGTTTCACATTATGAACGTTGTTCTCCTGCTGCTGAGTTTCAACAGCTTGTGTAACTTTTTGGCGCCCTGGAGCTACACACACACACACACACACACACACACACACACACACACACACACACACACACACACACACACACACACACACACACACACACACACACACACACACACACACAC
>JAVLVB010000843.1:4403-25019 GCA_032876305.1 Orestias chungarensis | reverse complement strand
ATACATAAGACCAGCAACTCAGGACCAAAGGTATGACAGATCCTTTTACCTTATATGCTCCTTATAGGGCCAACCTATTGTGAAGCTTGCTACAGCCTCTTGAATGCAGGAAGCTGTTCTTTCTGTTGTGATCCATATCTCTTGACCATATCCAGCATCTCTGCAGAATTTAACGGAGTTACTGAAAAAGACAAACCCCCAAAGATGACCCTGCGTTTATGACAGGAGTCCTCAGCATCATCAGCATCTATCTGTCTTTATTAGTTCTGATGTAGAAGTAGTTGTCTTTGGCACTTTAGACATGTTGTATCTCTAACGGAGAAATCTGACTTAGCTTTCTATTGAAGGTGGCTTGTTGACATAGGACAGACATGCACACATGTCAGTTAACCACAATCAGAATAACACGATCCCACCAAGGAACGCTTACATGATGCCTTTTTATTTCAAACGCCCCTTTATTCAGCACGTCTGAGCTAAATATTTGTTTTAAATAAGATTTTTTGTTACATTTTTTATGTGATGTTTAAATTAGACTATTTCTTGTTTTATAGTCGTTTTCCTGACATCACTTCATATTTTTTTGAGTCATTAAGTTAATAACAAAAAATAACAGTTAAACTCAAAGAGCAGCACTCCTGTCTTTTAAAAACATCTATCTTATTTGTTTGTATTATTAGGCATAACTGGAATAATTGGATGATATTCACTGAAAATTCCTGGGAAGCGTCACTATTCCTCAAACATGTACCAACAATTGGACTCGGAGCAAAAAGATTACGTCTCATTCAGAAACCATTTGCTTTCTGAAGAACTCAACCCGGAAGGTTTTGTTTTTCTGCTGAAGTTCCTTTTTAGTTAACTGAAAGTGAATCACAGCTACCACTTCCTATTACAAATAAATAAGACCTAAAAAAATTAAAGTTTTAATTGGTCTATGAATCCAAACTTCTTTTTTCCCCTTAAGGAAAACAATGAACTGTCTTCTACTTTACTGGCAACACTGAGCGTTTCCCAATCACCTTGAGCATAAATGTAGATTTGCATTGTTTTGCTCAGCTCTAACACTGTACAAGTATTTATACTGGTGGTTTCCTGCTATTCAGAGGCTGCTGCTGGTGAAGGCCTTGCCTTGGAAACAGCACTCCATCACAGCAGACACATTTCCTCTTTAGCGCCTTGTGTTGGATCCTTTCAAGCATTTGTCAACACCCTGCATCTTCTTCCACCAAGCTATTTCTGGTGGCCTTTCCAGGAAGTAGATGTGCAAAAATAACATGCCCTTTGTTGGCTTTTTGGAATCGTGTAATCCTATTTAAGATTTGAAGTTTCCCTCAGGAAACTCTTCAGGGTTTTGTTTATTTTTCACATTATGATTCAGAGTCGGACAAGATTTTTGTTGTAATTTAAAATGCTGCTTAATTTTGGCCAAATGGGAGGGAAAAATCAGCCTGAATATAGAGTGGGTATCAGAAATGTGTCCAAACAGCAGGAAAATCAGGAGAAACCACCAAAGAGGCCAAACTGAGCAGCAGCAGCAGCAGCAGCAGAGGTCTGCCATGCCTCGGCGCTCCGCCTCAAAACGTGAGCTGCAGACGGGGCCATTGGCTGGCAGCAGACGAGCAGACCGCAGCGTTCCTCTGGCTTTTATAATTGCAGAGTACAGCCATGTTACCTCCGCTCGCTGGAATGTGAGAAAAACGGAAAAAGCGACACATAAAAACATTAAAAACATTTGCTGATGACTGCATCCAGGTCAGCCATGGTAAAAAAAGCTCAACAAATTTCTACAACCTCAAAGACGTTAACCTCAGAGTTAACACTGAATACCATAACTATCAAATTAAGATATGTCATTACAACTCTATATACTGTCTGTTACAAGACATTTAACTTTTATTGGCACCTTTAGTCTATAAAAGTATTTTTTATATATAGAAAGGATGTTTTCTAGAATTTCTGATCCTGGAAAACTGCAATTTCTGTTTGTCTCACTCCGAAAATCCATGAAAGCAGAATCAGCCGGATGATTTGATTTATAAACGACCTTCGATTCTCAGCAGTGAGGTTTACCAAAAGCAACGCAGAGTTGGACAATCCTAGCTTGGACTTTACCTCCAAGAGGACTTACACAATAAGACATTGTCCCCAGCACAGACTAAAAAAGTTGGACTCAGGCAAGACGCAGGACTTCCCTTCCAGTCCCTGATTAAGTACACCTCCCTGAAAAAGTCTCCACATCTGCAATGTCTCTTTAAATCCATTCATTTTGTTTAAAAATACTAAAATCTGAAGGTTAATCTGAAGGTTTGTTCTACATGCATTCTCTAAACTTTGATTTGGACTGAGCCAGAAATATCATTAGTAAACACAGGGAGGCTGTCGGCCATTTATCTGACAGAAAATGAAGACGCTGCAGCTCCTGGATGAGGTGAGTTTCACCAGGTTTTCCTCACACAGATCTTCGTTCTGAACATGTATGTTTGAGTCATAAAGATTTACTAAACACAAATGTTTTTATCTTAGAGCCACCAAGAAAGGCCGTTGTAGTGCTGTTGCAGCCACAGAAGCATTTTTACTCCCTGCAGTTCAACAAACCCTCTTTCAGCTGTGAGTAGGTTTGATCCATCTGACTTCTACTCACTCTCAGCGCCAGAGAGACAGAAGATCGAGATAAAAAGTAAAACAAAGTTAATCTAAATACAGTAGAAAGGTTTACGTGACCCAGCAGGTTGTCGTCTGCAGGCGCCTCATTCCTTTAACCGCTCTCTAACAGAGCCTCCTGTATTCAAGAAAAACACTCAGAGTCTTGAATTTCTCAACATTTCTTGAAACAGTATCCTAGCGAGGACTTTTTAACTAAATCTAAATTTAAACTCTCTACTTTACTGAATTTACTGAGAAAAAAGGTAACAAAAAAACATCTGTATCTGCATTTGAGCGTCTTTACCACAGGAGAAGGTTATGCAGATGTGCTTCTGTTTTAAATCTGTAAAACTGGGAGGGATGTTCCTCCATATATCTTCTATCTGGTTGGGCTGATTCACAGATAATCTAATCTCCAGGCACTTCAAATGTAATTCAGATTACACTCAAAAAGGATGCAAACACGTTTGTTTAAAGCTGAATTTCAGACTAGAGCCTGATACCTGACCTGGAGGGTGTTTTAGGTTTGACTGACGTCAGCCAGCGTCATCCTGTGTTGTTTAATATTCCAGCAAGTGTGTGTGTGTGGGGGGGTAAAAGGCCCAGCAGGCACGTGCGGGGGGTGGTGGGGGTAAAGGTCAAGTCGACGGTTTGGGGTCAGCTGATCTCAGGGTTGGGACAGATGGTGATTTACAAGAGTTTGGCAGCAGGTTCCCTCTGGGACATCTCAGACACCCAGGGGGCTTTACACGCATGTCGACTGGAAAAAAGAGACAAATGGAGCGAAAAACAACAAAATGGGGAAAAGTTCACAGCTAAAATCTGACATTTTAAAATAAAATATAAAAAATGGTGGTAGTGGTTTTTATGTTACCAGGGTTGGGCAATTGTTGTTGTTGTTTGTCATTATTATAAAAAAAGGTCTGTCCATATGAACAGCTGGGATTTAGCACCACGAGTCATAAATTAATGTTAATAATGATTTAAAACTCTAAAAACTGGTTGAATTTTTATCTCTTGACTCTTTGCTAGCTTAGAGGACTTAATCCAGCTTCTGTCTACAATTTAGTGACAGAAATCACTCTCATTTGTGTAACTGGTGTCATAAGGAAACATATTTCACGTCAGTATGTTTGTGTTTATTATCATTTCTCTTTTTCAGTTTTCAAGATTCTATCACAAGATCTTGTGGTCAAATCTGTGATGCATTTCTCTGGGCCCTACTTTGCTGCTACTGAAGTAATTCATTTGAGATGACAGATTTGTAGGTCACAGCATTATTGTGCATTATGAGCAGTAAACGGTAACTAATTCACTAATACAGGTCTGTTGACAGAGCATTTCTTTGACAGCAGTGTGAATGGCCTTATTGGGATCTTTTAAGATCTGAACTGTGCTACTGTTACATGTAGTTATTTTTAGGTGATATTTAGGCCGTTTTTAAAGTTTCTGCAGGTTTTCTTCACTGAAATGAGGCCTGCAGGCTAATTCTGCAACACCGGTAAGTCTGGATGTAAACAATGGCTGAGGCATCCAGTGGAGTTTTTCTTTTTTCTTTTCTCTTTGCTTCGTTGTCTTGTTATGGTCTTGTGCAGATAAAGTCAGCTACCAAAAACTTTGAGATCGACGCACCGATGAATCCATTGTTACTTCTGTAAGCTTGTCATCTACGTTCTTCTCCTGCGCGTTCAGGCTGCTCTGGACTAGTAAGCAGTTAACACAGCAATATGATGGAGGTCACATTTAACAAGTAAGGAACAAGTAATTAAAAAGTAGAATTAAGTAGCATTGAGCATTAAGACCTAAATGTTGAACATCAACGGTTTAGTACGACTTCTATAGTGAAAGAAGGAAAGCTGGTTGTTAGACTCATTCACATTTTGCAATAATAGTTGCTCATAAGTCTGAAGCTGGCATAAAAACAAACCTTTACTCCCACTCTCTAACTCTGCCCAGATGCCGCATCGTAAAGAATGAAAGGGTTAATAAAAGAGTTAAATACTAAAGTTCAGGTGGATGATATTAGCATCAAATGCTGGTGAGAAAGTTTCAATTGTTCCATCTGCAACTTTCATGTTAAATCACAGAATATTTGAATTAAAACTCTTGATTCAAATTCAAGGAAGCGAGAAAAAAAGACAGCTTCTTGGAGGAGAACATGGGCTGAGATGCTTCCAGTGACGTTCTACAACTGCTGCTATAAACTCTATTATTTCAGTATCCTGTGCTTCTAATTTAGCTTTCTGTCTTTTCAAACCCCCAGTCGGTCGTGGCAGATGGCTGCTTGTACTGATCCAAGTTCTGATGGAGGTTTCTTCCTGTTAAAGGGGAGTTTTTCCTCTCCACTGTCGCTACATGCATGCTCAGTATGAGGGATTGCTGTAAAGTCAACAACAACACAAGCCATTGTTTTGGTCTGCTGATTCCAGAGGAGTGAATGCTGCAAGTCAATGACTCGATGCAATCTGCTGGGGTTCCTTAGATTGGAAACTTTTTCAAATTGATTTGTTAGAATGTATCTTTGATTTTAATTGATTTTTTGTGAAGTGCCTTGAGACGACATCTGTTGTAAATTGGCGCTATGTAAATAAACTGATTCTTGATTCTTGATTCTTAAAAAAATGAAAGAAAAGTGTTAAACTTTGCCCAAAGTTAAAGAAAATTTGAACAGAATAACAATTTTCCTATCCTAATATTCAGCCCTCCCTCCTTAACTACACCACTCAGCGTTTTTCTGACAGGCAGCTGCTGCTGCTCCACCACCGAGGAAGAAGAGCTGGCAGGATGAAGGGCGGGGGTGGAATGGCTCAGCTAGACGCTCCAGGTCGGAGGTCCGGCCTGCATGTGCTGGGATCTTTTGTTCTGAATGCTCCATCACTGCTGCCACTGTTATTCTACCTTCACAACGCCCCACACACACGGGTGAAATCGTCCCTGGAGGTTTTTTTGTCCTCACAACCTCAATATCACCTCCAACAGTGTTAAAAGGAGATGGGTGACATATTCAAGGATTAATTCATCCAATAATTGGAGGTCAGAAAATATTCTGACAATAAAGATCCACGTGAGGGAAAATTCACGATCCACTCAAATCATCAGCGCCTCGTCTATTTCTGCCTCCTCTGAAGTTTTGTGTTTGTCTTGAAAAAGTGCTGCCTCGGTTGATTTTACGTAATTAAAGGAAAGCAGGTCACAGAACGTTTCCTTGTTTCCGCGCAGCAGACAGGAAGCTGCCACCAGCAAACTCTAAAACTGTAAAATGCCGTGCTCATGTGCCAGAAATGATCATAACACGGTGCTAATCTTGTACCTCTGGGAGAAAACTCACACACTAAAACTACACAAGCACTCATTGGACCGCACTGAGAGGGCTTAGTGGAGTCTTGTGAGTGCGCTTTTGCTTTTTGAGCTGAAAAAAAGGGCGGGAACAGTGTTTCATTTCTCTTCTAGGGAGATTTAGACTAGATGATGAATGACTGGAAAATCAGCTTGTCGGTTTATTTTTCATTTCATGTTAACCATGTTGATAATACCTGGTATCTATATGTTTTTTATTCATTTATCTAATTTATTTTGCACAAACCACAAACACAGTCAGATGGATCATCTTTAATGGTACTAGACTAAACAGGCAGGAAGAAATGTGCATGCAACACATCATTTATCGGGTATGATTAAAGGAATAGGTCCAAAATTTAGTAGACAAACGTCCATTATAGGGAAGTAATATCTCACCTCTGTTGGTGTTTTCACTTAGTATAAAACCAGCTGAGCTGGATTAAGCTAACAGCTTGTTGGAGATGATCTATGACTAGGGCTAACATTTCTATCTTAAACTAAAGCCTCAAAACATCTTAGTACCAAAAGGAAATACATAATCCTGAATAAAACAGGCAGAACACCAGAGAATATGTGAACAGTTCTAGTTGGTGTAACTTCTCAACAGCAAACGAGATAAAAACCTTTAAGTGTTCACCTCAACCAACAGATTCAGGATTTTTGCACTTTTACATTTTTGCTCAAAGTTAGATTTCTGTTGCGCTTTTGACGGTTTTACTGCAGATGATATTTAGTAAATTAATCTTGGCTCAGGAGCAAAACTGAACCAGTTGTAAATGTTTGCTATGAAGTATTTCTATCGCTGTCTAAAATGCTTCAAATGTTCGGCGATCAGAATGAAACTATCTGAACTTCCAATTTAATAATAATAATAATGTGATAATATTCGTCCAGTTTTACTCGGTTACACAATGTTAACGTCAAAATATTGTGTAATGTTAATTTTTAAGTGTCAGGTATGAAACAAATTGAAACAATTATAATCTGATCCATATCATGGTAAAATATTTTTCAGGTCTCACTTTTCTGTATTAACTCTTAAGATTTACTGCCTATAGGCGAGTATATGGTTGGATAAATCAATTTGCCCCTTCCCACATTCCTAATCTGGGACACATGCATGATTGCTGCAACATGGAGACCTAAGTAACCTCTGCTACTGCAGAGAGAAGCACTTCACATATATAATGTATTATGAATCTTATCAAAATGAAATATGAATCCATCATAATGACCATTGCTGCAGGAGGGCATGCAGAGACACGTAAATTCAGATTAATCTGCTTTTATAAGACTTGTTTCTTAACTAACTGGCCTTTTTGAATCTTCAGATATTAATAACAGTCCATCTGCTCCACCATCTAAAGCCAGAGAACCAAATTATACTGCACACTTGAGAACCTTTGTAAAATGATTATTACTTTCCTTTTTTAATAGTTTTCATACTAAAGGTACTTTTAAATGTTTTTATATGTACATTACAAAATAGTTTAAAGGTCGTAGTATTATTCATGTTTTAAAATCTCCCTTTATTATCTTTTTTTTCCTTATCTGTCAACAGATCAACAATCATGTGATTTGTCAGAGAAACCTTTGCAGCCGAAATCCTAAAGTTTAAGAGCTAATAAGGCTAAAAGGTAATTCGCCAGTAATAATTCTCCTTTATTCTTTCATAGAAATATTGATTATTGTTCCTGAGAAACTGAGATTTTTTTTCCAGAATATAGCAACATTTTTTCTTGGATACCTACATTTAGCAGTAAGATGTCAAATCACAGCGGGTTTGTAGAAATGTTTTTTTTTGACAGTCCATCTATTTTAACCTCTGGTCACTTCAAACGACAGGACGGTCAAATCTTTATCCGATAATATAACAAATAATCCATTTAGATCATTGAGATTAAGTTCTATACAGTTACATACAGCTGATGACATAATTCAAATTAGTAAGAGGTCGTCTAAAGAAGTCCAACTGATCGGTTCAAGTCATTGCCTTTGGAGAAATTACTCATCCTGAACAAACACATACGATGACGTTTGCTCAGGACGTTTGCTCAACCCTTTGCTTAGGATTAACAGCCGAGTATTCAATCCCTTGTTTTTTTGTTTGCTTGTTTGTTTTTAGTTTTTGCAGCTTTTATAAATGAATCATAATTCATACATTGTAATTTTGGCTAAAACTTTCATGTCAAAGTAAAAACTAATTTCCACAAAATTATCATTAAATATTTTCATAAATTTTTGTTCATGTTGATTGATTTGTAAAAGTATAAAAAATGAATAAAACATACAAGGGAAGAACCAGACAAGCTTTCTACAGACAATGAAAACAAATAGTTATGGACAAAATTACAGTAAATAAACTGAGAGTGGATTGAATAAGGAGATAAATGTCAGCCTACAGTGACACACAGACAGAGACCAGACTGGGTAACCTAGTTTATCCTGAACAGTTATCACAAACAACTCATCCTTACTTTAAACTTCAAAGATGTTTCTATGGCAACCAGGTGTAACACCTTCATCTGCTGAGGTTTGAGTGGGAACAAGGGAAACAGATTAGGTTAAATGATTGTTTTTATCTGCAGTTTGCTTCTCCTGTGGCTTTTCTTTACATAAATAATGATTTTCTGTGAAAACATATTGTTATGTGTGCATGTTTTAAAACTACATTCATGCAACCATACATGCATATATCACACACGTGTTGATGTAGATCAGCATCAAGGTCAAGTCAGATATATTTCATCAGTGGAAATTTCATCTGAAAGCAAGCAGACTGCAACGCGTCAGAGGAGATAAAGTGGCAACAAAATGTTTTTCTGAATCCGGATCCTCTGTTTCAATCCAGTCAGGCTTCATTTCCTGTAGTGGCTTCTGTGCTGCCAATGATGGATAAGCAGTTTTGTCTAATTCACTATTTTTGTTGCCAATAATTTTACCAGATCTGGATTGTGTGACCGAAAGGTTGATGTCAATCTCAGGAAGTTGGCAGAGACTCTAATTAACGGAGTCCATTCCAAAAACAATCTCAGGCCCCCATTATGTTTATGCACCTAGTGACCAAGCAGGTCAAACTTGGTGAAATCAAGTCAACCGTTTTTATTAAAGTCTCAACTTGCTGCTTGACACCTTCACACCATTTATTTGCCCCATTAAGTTTAACTATTTGCCCCATTAAGTTTAACTATTTTCACAGCTTAAAGACGTTCATATTTTAAGTGACTCAAACCGACTCTGAGGAATAACGATGTGTATGACATAATAGAGACTATTTTAAATATTTAAACCTTAAAGTAGGACACAGTGCAGGGAACAATAGGAACAGAAAACTTACTGATGAAAAACGTCCTTTTAAAATGACATCCACGTCTTATTTCATGCTCTCAAATTTAAATGCTTCTTAATCTTTATAGTGTAAAACCTTTCTAAATGTTCCATAAAAATAAATTAGCCTTGTCTTGATTTACTTAGTTTAGCGTTTATTCAAGGGAAATAGATGAGCCTTCATTAATGAGCTCAGATGGTTTAAGCAGGAACGGTGGAGTGTTCTTAAGGTGCCCTTAACCTTTTTCTTATTTTGTGTTTTTGTCATAGAGAGACTTTTCAGCACTTTCACAGGTTGTCCACGGGGGGTCGCCAGATCACCAGCCGGCTGGAGCAGTTTCCACACCTGGGCTCTTGTCCAGGTGATCCTTGTTGTGGCTGATTGGACTCAGTAGCTTATTAGTAGCAGTGAACCAGCTACTCGTCGCCTGAGTGTTTATTACTCCTTGTAACGTACCAGTTCTCAGCGCCAGGTCTCTAGTCTCTAGCCTTTGTAGAATTTTCTAGTAGTTTGTTTATATTTTTTGGATTTTACATTGTTACTTTGTTTCACCCGTGCCTCCAGTAATTTCCCTTGTGCTCATCTCTTCAGGTCAAACTTCACTCATGCTCATACTCACTCTGTCAAGATCCCCTGGACTCTTACCACTCTGGTTCCTGCTCACTGTGCTCAGCTCGGTCTGCCCGCTCCAGCCATACACCATCCGCCGTGCACCCCCTGGACAACACCACCTGGACGCTGGTGGAAAGTCTGTCCACTCACTTCTTCCTGTTAAAGGGGAGTTTTTCCTCTCCACTGTCGCTACTTGCATGTTCAGTATGAGGGATTGCTGTAAAGTCAACAACAACACAAGCCATTGTTTCTGCCTGCTGATTCCAGAGGAGTGAATGCTGCAAGTCAATGACTCCATGAATCTTCTGGGGTTCCTTAGATCGTAAACTTTTTCAAATTGATTTGTTAGAATGTATCTTTGATTTTAATTGATTTTCTGTGAAGTGCCTTGAGACGACACCTGTTGTAAATTGGCGCTATATAAATAAACTGATTCTTGATTCTTGATCACTGCCGCCTTCAAGTCTCTACACAAAGCTACTGTGTTCACCAAACTGGATCTACCCAATCCTTACCACCTCTTCCGCATACGCCAGGGAGATGAGTGGAAGACAGCCTTCAAGACCCCTATTGGAGACTTCGAGTACCTGGTCATGCCCTGTGGCATCTGCAATGCCCCATTTGTCTTTCAATCACTCATTAACGATGTTCTCTGTGATTTTTTAAACATTTTTGTTTTTGAATACCTCGTTGACATTTTTATTTTCTCTCAAGACCTTACAGAACACAAGAAGCATGTCCGCCAAGTCCTTCAACGCATCCTCCAAAACCGCCTCTCTGTAAAAGCAAAAAGTGTGAATTCCATAAACCTTCCATAGCTTTCCTGGGTTACATTTTTGAGGGCTAGCAGATCCGAGCAGACCCCACTAAAGTCCTCGCTGTTATAGATTGGTCCACACCCGACACCAGAAGACAACTACAACGTTTCCCAGGATTCGCCAACTTATACCGAAGATTCATCAAGAACTACAGCCAGACCGCAGCACCACTAACCGCTTTAACCTCCACTAAACGCGTCTTCACCTGGACGCTTGATGCAGACCAAGCTTTCCTTAAACTCAAGACTTTGTTCACTCAAGCACCAGTCCTCATTCAGCCAGACCCCACAACGTCAGTTCATCCTTGAATTGGACGCCTCTGATTCGGGAGTAGGAGCTGTCCTCTCCCAAAGATCAGAGGAGAACAATAAACTTCATCCATGCGCCTTCTTCTCCCATGAAAACGCAACTATGACGTGGAGGGCCGTGAATTATTGGCCATAAACTTGGTCTTAGAAGAGTGGCGTCACTGGCCGGAGGGTAATAATCATCCTGTGCTGGTCTGGAGCGATCACCGTAATCTCGAGTAAATCAAGTCCGCCAAACGCCTCAACCCTTGACAGTCTCGCTGGTCTCTGTTCTTTTCTTGTTTTAACCTCTCAATCTCTTACACACCCGGTTTTAAGAACATCAAAGCTGATGCCCTCTCCCGACAGTTTTCTCCTGATGACTCCTCCTTAGAACCAGACCCCATCATCCCTCCGTACTGTGTGGTTAGTTCAATTACCTAGGAGATCGAGAGCATCATCCAGAACGACCTCCGCCAAGAACCTGATCTACGCCCTCCACCACAAAGAACCACGTATGTCCCCTCCTCAGTCCGTTCACGTGTTCTCCAGTGGTTTCACAACTCTCGCCTGTTTTGTCATCCCGGTTACTGTCGGACCATAGCTCAGATCTCTCGCCGTTTCTGGTGGCCCAGTCTTCACAAGGATGTTCTCGAAGTTCGTTCTAGCCTGCTCCACCTGTTCCCATAGTAAATCCGGCAATAAACCACCCTCTGGTCTATTCCAAACACTCAAGATCTCTCACCGGCCCTGCTCCCATATCGCCATTGACTTTGTTACCGGCTTACCACCGTCAAAAGGTATGACCACCATACTCACCATAATTGACCGATTCTCGAAGGCATGTCACCTCATTTCCCTTCGCAAACTACCCTCTGCTTTCCAAGTGTTTTCAAGTGTGGAAACATTTCTGAGCAGCACTGGGGGCCAAGACTAGTCTGACCTCCTGCTACCATCCCGGACTAACGGTCAGACAGACTTAATCAGGCTTAATCAGGAGGTTGAGGCTGCTCTCCGGTGTCTCACTACCACGAATCAGGCTGACTGGAACCAACACATCTCTTGGATCGAATATGCTCACAACTCTCATGTCTCTGCAGCCACTGGTCTCTCCCCCTATCGACCACCACTGTTCCCTGCAGATGAGAGGGATATCTCTGTTGCCTCCGTTCACCACCACCATTGCAGAGCCCGTAAGATTTGGAAGGACACCATCTTCGCTCTCCAACGTTCTTCAGCCGCCAATAAGAAGTATTCTGACCGGAGGTGCATTCCAGCTCCCACCTATACCCCCGGTCAGCAAGTCTTGTTATCGGCCCGAGATATCCCCCTCAAGTCGGTTTCGAGAAAGCTCTCTCCTTGTTTCATCGGCGCTTACCTTATCGAGTCCATCATAAGTCCTTCCACAGTCCATCTCCTTCTTCAGTCCAGCCTCAGAATCCATCCCACCTTCCACGTCTCCCAAATAAAGTCTGTCCAGACCAGTACATTGTGCCCTCCAGCCGAAACCCCTCTACCCGGCCGTATCATTGAGGGGCACCCTGTCTACGATGTCAGGAGGATCGTGGCTTCCCGTCGACGAGGTCGGGGACACCAGTATCTTGTCGACTGGGAGGGCTACGGTCCCAAGGAGCATAGCTGGGTGCCCCACTCTTTCATCCTAGACCCCAGTCTCATCAGAGATTTCGTAGCCTCCTCTTCGTCGTCTAGATCGCCGAATGCCGATCCTTGAGGGGGGGTACTGTCATAGTGAGACTCTTCAGCACTTTCACAGGTTGTCCACGAGGGGTCTCCAGAGCTCCATCTGGCTGGAGCAGTTCCTCACCTGGGCTCCTGTCCAGGTGATCCTTTTTGGGGCTGATTGGGCTAAACTTCTTATAAGGAGCAGGGATCCGGCTACTCGTCGCCTGAGTGTTTGTTACTACTAGTAACGTACCAGTTCTCAGCGCCAGCTTCTAGTCTCTAGCCTTAATAGTATTTTCTAGTCGTTTGTTATTTTGGTTTTTCTTTGTTACTTTGTTTCACCCGTGCCACCAGTAATTCCCTTTTGTGCTCGTCTCTTCAGGTTCCGTTTCACTTGTGCTCATACTCACTCCGTCAAGATGTCCTGGACTTCCACCACTCTGGTTCCTGCTCACCTCGATCAGCTCGATCTGCCCGCTCTGGCCATACAGCATCCGCCGTGCACCCCTCTGGACAACAAACACCTGGACGCCGCTGGAAAGTCTCTCCACTCACCCCTCCCTGGCGTCATCATCTACCAACAAACAGTAAGCTCAGTTTCTACTCACCTACGCACAACTCACCTTCTCTGTCTCACCTCCAGAAGTTTCCGGTTCCCCACGTCGCTGTCACAGTTCCCTGGATTCGCCTTCCGTTTCCTGCCGAGACCATTTACTTCCTGCTTCAAGACACATCCACAACATTCAATAAACTTTGTTATTATTCTACTCCTGAGAGTTCTCTGTTTATGTGGGTCAGATACCTGAAAGACATGACACTCATTGGTTCAGGACCCCAGGCTCGCTTCCACAGGTGATCCATCATGGGAACTGAATGTTTCCTGAAACTTGGAGGAAAGCCCACAGCTCTCAGGATGTAGACAAAAACACGACCCTTCACTGACATGGTAACCAACCCACAATGTCACAAGAATACTAACTGAGGGACAAGCAACCCTGAAAATGGACTGACTCACCAATAGAACTAGTGGATATATCTGTTTAATTATATAAAACAGGACCATCAGGATCATTTGTTAAGTGTATTTGTGATTCCACATGTGAATGTGTCACATATACAAGGTAAAGCGTTCATCTTATGATGATGATGATTTATCCTTTCTAATGCTTTTCAAAATAAACCACGATGAATGACTGACAAAAATAAATGACGAAGAAACTGTTAATGTTGAAATGGAAAAAAATAAATAATAATGTGACTAATCACCCCCTTTTTTAGTAGAAGCAGGTTTGGCTGCAATCACAGCATGAAGTCCGTGTGAGCAGGTTTCAATCAAGACACATTTATATTGTATTCATTTGTGACTATATTAATGTATAAATCAGTTTTAACTTTAAAGTGTCTACATAAATGTAGTAAAAGAATAAAATAGGACTTTTTGTAAGCATTAAAACTCACTGACTGAGTCTGGATTCAGCTTAAAGAGTTAAAAATAAAATTTAAAAAGCTATTACATAAGAATCTTAGTTCAAGTTTCACTTATTTAGATTTGACAGGAAACTGGTCTCTTTAAATTGCCCTTAGGTGCGGCCCTGTATTTACTACATTGTGGGGACCATTTTCTTAAGAAATACTATTCTTGTGGGGACCGACTGCTCCTAAAAACAGTGTTTGAACTTGTGGGTACCAGTTCAAACTTTGTTTTTGTGTTATGGATTAAGTTTTTGACTATGATGTGAATGAAGTAATAGGGTTAGGCAGGTACTGGGAATGGTCAGCTTTAGGGTTATGCTATACAAATCCATAACCAATATATATAAGTCAATGGAAACTCCCAACCAGCGTAGAGAAACCTAACAGATGTGTGTGGCCTGTTTATTATCTGTGATATCACTTCCTCTCAACCAATTAAAAAATAATATCACATTAATATCATGATATGTTATCCCAGCAAGGATGAGTGAGTATGTGTATGCATTATTAAAAACCGCCAACAAACAAAAAAAATCCCTGCACATTACATATGGATATTATTAAACACGTTCTGTAAATGGTCTTCAAACATCTTTGAGAGCTACAACTAGAAGAGTTGTAGCTAAATGAAAACCAGACAAAGTCCCTTAAAATACCTCTCACTTGAAATATGTCAAGCGGAAAATGTCATTTTAATTCTGATCTCTTTTTTTCATATATTTCAAAACAAAGTCTCAAGGAACAAAAAATAGTCAAATCAATATAAAAGTTTATATAAAAAAACATTCAAGTCCTATCAATCCTCGTCATCACATAATGTAATCAACTTCTGTTTATCAGTCACAGTAAAATGTTTCTGTCTTGCTGTGAATTAATTTTACAGAAGGTTCAGAAATATTGAGGCAGAGATGTTCATGTTAGGTTTAAAAATAAAACCATAAACGTCTCTCAAAGCTCTGTTGAAACGGTACCATTCTAACTCTATCAAGACATGGATCTCCCTGTAAACTGACAGGCTAGGCCAGAAACGCTTTAACCCGAGCAGCCGTGGTGTTCCTCTGGAAGGGCTGCAGGCATACATGAAAACCTCTAAGAGGCTTCAAAACAAATTAATCTGAGTCAGACGGTTACCTTCCAGCAGCACAATGACCACAGACTACATTTAGATGAAAGCATAACCATGTGATGGAATAACATAGGTACAAACTTCAGATCGGAATATATTTGAAAAACCGAACCAACACTAAAATCTTGGACCACCTTGAGACTCTCCATCAAATCCCATTGGGTTTGTACTATATAAAACACAACTTTTTATTTTTAAAACCTAAATATGCACCAATTTCCTTCAGGGTTACTATCATAGTTCACTTCATGTTTTTCTGTGACAAACAGTCAGTAGAATACATATATATAAAACTCTGGAAATTTCAGGGTGTGTGAATGTTTTTCAAGGCACTACAACCAGTTTAGAGATGATTTGCAACGTTTCCAAAGAACTTTGAGTTTCAGCCTCAAAAACAAGCTTCTCATGGTCATTGACAGGAAACAACAAGTAAAACTGTGGAAGTATTATGTTTTTAAAGCACACAGAGATTACAGAAGTACAAAAGAAGCTTAGAGTTTAAAAAGAGGACTATAAGAAGAGGAACTGAGAGGAGGAACCTTGGAGAGGGACACGAAAAGAGCCTGCCGGACAAAGCAAAGAGGAGAAGAGTGGATGCTGATGAGTCACTTTATCCAGGTCAGGATCAGAAAAAACAAACAGAGGAAGTCTTTCATCGGGTGGATGGACATAGAGCAGCTGAACTGTTGATCATGATGTGTGACACCAGCTCGAGTCTAATGTTGGAAAAACCAAATAATCGGAATAAAAACCATATGAAACATTTATTGCTTGAACAAAGAAACCAGAGAAAACTTTTGAGGCTCTGTGGTAGCAGTTAGTGTGGGCTTTATGTTCTCAGTAAGGACTCAAGATCCTCTGTGCATTTCATAGAAGGTAATAAATCAGAAAACTGTTCATTTATCCTTGAAGCAATCCTTAATAAAAGCTGAGCTTGGTGGTAGAGATTTTCCCCAAACACTGGAGGCTTAGAGAGGATCCAGAAATGTCACCAAAGAATCGTTGGATTTGTTGTATTTTATGTTTTTTTGGTGTGCTGATGTTTTTCCATCTTCATATGTGGGTAGAGCTGCCAAAAAAGAAATTATTAATTATAAGCAACAGTTAGAAAGGCTACTGAAGTAGTGAGTGACTGATCTAAACATCAGATCAGCTCTAATCGATCAACTGACCCTACAGATCTTATGTGTCAGGGGAGGTTATTCATAAAACGAGGCCCAATAAACCACTTTTGGCAATATAGTGTTTAATGAATAACAACTGACATAGAAAGTTACAGCTCCTTATGTGTAATGCTGCTGTAGTTTGTGGCCTTGAACCTTATGTTTCCGTCTGAACCTTGAGCAGTTTGGGTGTTTTAGTATGATGGAAAGAACCAACAAGTCTCTGGTACTTAAAGAATCTGTTTTCTACATATATTATTGTATCCAGAACATGGACAAAGAATGTTGTGTATGGATGGAGGGACACTGAACTCCTAAAAGTCTCACAAGATCTGGAAAGTAACTGGTTCAAAATGACCTGTATCCACTTTCCCACCGAGAACAGAAGCATTTTATTTAGATGGAAGCATGAATGCAAGAAAGAGAAGGATTCTATTCTCCTTGATGTAGATGATCAGAGAAACCTGGTTTAGGAACCATATTTTGCAGCTATTTTGGATTATGCATGCATCTCGAGCCGCTTGCCTTTCCCTTTCATCCTTAGTCATGCTTTGGATGTTCTCTTTGAGGAGATGCCAGCAAGGGGGCGAGAACACGGGGCCCACCAATGCAACACAAAGCAGCAGGGTAGAATATGACAGCAGTCTTTGGCAACGGGAACAAGTCGAGAAAGGAAGAAACGCAACGTTGTTGATATGGGGGAGACAGAAGTGTGACCCAGTTGCGTACAGAGCCTCGAGGGAAGGGTCCTGAACGCTTATGTGCTGACAGCACATGTGCTGAGTACCTCCGCTGTCCGCACATGTTCTTGCAGGGGAAGGAAGGCCAAGAGTTGTAGATGTTAAGAAGCTATAGATAAGGCAGCTGAGGCCACACATCGTCACAGAGGGGGGGCTTTGCCTGGTGTGACCTAAATTCACGCTGGTGGAGGAATTAACGGTTTATTGCAGACGCATTTTTGCTACTGTCTGCATTCCTATGGTCTCCCTGGGTTTACATTGGTGGAAGGAGATCATCGTCTGTTATGTTGATGTGTGTAAAAACACAGTTTCAGAGGATCAGGATTGAACTGATTTCATCAAAACATCTCGTGTTTGTCAGAGCAATGATAATGAAAACATAAAGGCCAGTTACTCCAAAACACATCAGTTTTAGTGTTGGCAACAGAATGGGATAAATATGTCAGTTGTCTGAAGCTCAGACTGAGAAGTGACGTTTTTAGCGTGTAAGGAGGCGTGTTGCTCAGCGATCACTTCCAGCTGCCAATCATCACTTTCACATGTTTTATCATTAAGAAAAGGACAAAGGGAGGAACAAGGGATGGTTATCGTTTCCTCCAGAGAGACGGAGCAACACCAACACGTCGGAGGGGAGGGCAGGAGGTCAAAGAGAGGCAGATACCCCCCAGGACTCAGAGCACAAAGTGTGCAGTGGAGGCGGGGGGGCAGCAGTGATATCTGCCCCGTCAGGCCCTCAGCTAATTTGCATAAATGAAGGAGGAACGCGTGCGTTGAACTGGCAGCTGCTGTCGTGTTTGACAGATGAGCAGCGTTCAGTCTGGAGAGACAGACAAGCTTTCATTTATGTTGCTTTAACTTTGATGGCTTTTATTATTGTTACAGGTTTCGAGTCAAATTATTTTCCAGGACGGGAAACTGAAGTCCGACTGGTTTGGCGAGCCTATGACACTCACTGATGTCTGTGTTGTAAAGTTGGAGCTGTCACTAACCTGTAAGCATTAGCAGTTACATGTGTGCAAAAATACATACATGGGAAACTTCATCAAACCCTAAAATATAGAGTAGTTCCTCTCCAGTTAATGTGCAACTTGACACAGTTAAATTTAGGATCCTTATTTCAAACCAGGTGTAGTTTATTTAAAATAAATCATTGCTTCTATTTCTAAATCCTTATTTCATATAAAAGCAGTTTCAACTCCAGCTGAGTCTTTCCCTTTTATGTGCTGCTGCCATCAAGTGGACACAAGTGGTATTACACAACAGTTAGTTCCCACCGAGTAATCTGATTGGACGAGAGACTGTGAGTGCTGATATTCACTGGGACTGTTCACAGGTGTATCCCTCCGCTACACCAGAACTATAACATTTTAAAACTCCTGAGCACAAAATGGTACCCTTCGTTGCCTGGCAACAGCGTTGTCGAGGAACTATTTGTGTGGGCGGAGCCAAAAGATCATCAAACAAACAAATCACAATATTTTGTGGTGTAATATTGCTAACTAATAAAATGTGTTTGTAGAACTGTTGCATAAAAGAAAAATCCCACTGGAGGTCGTGTTATATCGGTGAATATCAGCATCAGTGATTATCAATGACCGAATCACAGCAGTGCCGATATTCACCGATATATCACGATTTTAATAATCCATCCACTCATTCTCCAAACCCACTTATTGTCTCTCTGCTAGTGACATTACAGGTCAAATAAAATAATCCTTCTCTCTAAAAGAGGTGGATGAGTTTAGTTTATTATAATAGTTTATGAATCATTGTTACCTGGTTTTCTGGATTATTATAGATTTATATTTTTTTTTTATTTCTGTTTATTATTCGTCATTTTTTTATTTAAATATGTGGTAATTTTGATGATTAGTCCTGTGTGTTTTATTTTTTTATAACTATAACCTCTATAAAGCACTTTGTGGCATATTTGGCTGTATGAGAAACATAAAGAGGGATCAAAAAACAGCCCATTGTCTTCCTTATTTCCAATGTGAACATAGTTACAAATAAATATAGCAGCAAAAAGCAGAAATCTAAGAAAATGTCAAATGTAACATAAACAAGTATAAGATAAAACAATATTAGACTTGCTAAGTCAGCAGTGCGACTATTTTGCATAGCTACTGTTTCCATCAGTGAAGAGATTCAGGAGAAACGGTGTGAAATGTTAAATGCACCATTTTAGCGGATCCAGCTCAGCGCTGCTGTGGCCGGTGCTGAGGAAGCTTCACTGTTTCTCTGCTGTTTCGAGGTCGAGCTGAAACCAAGGACGATGTGATCATGACTCAGGATTTAGTTCTGTACTTATTTGTGGTTTCAACCGTCCAAGAAACGTTGCATCTCTCATGTTTACAGATCAAATAGAGGAAAATTCTTTCAGTATTTGAACATCTAGTTAAAACAACATTTTACAAGGTTTTATTGTATCTCATGTCCTTTTGTGTGGGATTATAATTCACATAGAATAGCCCAGGTGTTTATAGTAGTGATGTGGGGCGGCTGGTTTTAGTGCACTACTGAGGAAAGAGCTCCTGGATATTTAAAGTAAATTGATGTAACACCTGAGCAGAAGAAAGCTGGAAGCTACAGCTGCTAAAATGTTCTCCGTTATGATCTTCTGTTTAATGATAATCCCTACTGTTCATATTTGTTCCTGGCGTCTCCATCCATTCACCTGTTCATCATTCATCACATCATTTATCTCTTGGGGCTGATTGCAGTCACATCTGTCGATTAAATTTCAATTATTTTTATCCAGCTTTCACCAACCAACAAAATCGTCTCAGTCCATAAGACTAGATTCTATATTATCACCATATCCATTAATACTGTGACCTGCAGAACTGAAAATGCTGATAGTTATTTAAAAAGGTTTCTAGTGATGGAAACTTACATCGTCGCTGTAAACATATTTGACTTAATTTTGTAGATAAAAAATAGTTTGACAGGATTGAGTTTCTTGTTTTGTATAACATTTATAGCTTTTGTTAATTCAGCTTCAACCAGCAGCTTCTCATGTTTGAGTAGCTCTCTTACTTCTGTTACATACATTTCTTTCTTTCTGCAAATATTTTTTTATATTATACTTTTGGACATTTGTTATATTTGTTATATGCATAACCATGGCAACAAGATGCCTTACAACTGTAGCATTGGGTAGCATCACAAAAAGCTAAAGGAGGGGCCGAGGATCTGGAAGCAAGAATCAAGAATCAAGAAGAATCAAGAATCAGTTTATTTATATAGCGCCAATTTACAACAGGTGTCGTCTCAAGGCACTTTACAAAAAATCAATTAAAATCAAGGATACATTCTAACAAATCAATTTGAAAAAGTTTCCAATCTAAGGAACCCCAGCAGATTGCATCGAGTCATTGACTTGCAGCATTCACTCCTCT
>JAVLVB010000842.1:77604-123561 GCA_032876305.1 Orestias chungarensis | reverse complement strand
AGAACCAGAACAGAACCAAGTTAGAACCATGACAGAACCAGAACAGAACCAGAACATAACCAAGTTAGAACTAGAACAGAACCAGGTTAGAACCATGACAGAACCAGAACAGAACCAAGTTAGAACCAGAACAGAACCAAGTTAGAACCATGACAGAACCAGAACAGAACCAGAACATAACCAAGTTAGAACTAGAACAGAACCAGGTTAGAACCATGACAGAACCAATCCAGAACCAGAACAGAACCAAGTTAGAACCATGACAGAACCAGAACAGAACCAGAACAGAACCAAGTTAGAACTACAACAGAACCAGGTTAGAACCATGACAGAACCAATCCAGAACCAGAACAGAACCAAGTTAGAACCAGCAGAGCACTATCATGGACATGTGAGACGTCTTCAGGTTCTAACCGAGCAACAAGAACATTCCTCCTTTATTACATTTAACAGCCACTAATACAGCCGGCCGTCAAACACAGCATGAGGGGTTTTATCAAACATCCAGGAAATCAATGTTTGGTTGCTTAGCTGGACCAGAGGAATGGAGGTAAACACACAACAGATGGAAGCTTCCAGCTTCAATGTGTGACGACCAAATTTGGCACAAGTTCCTGGGAAGGATTCATCTCCTGTGAGACTTTATGGCTGTAAAATTTCAAAAGGCTTTAAAAAGAGCGAGAAAAGATGAGCAAGAAAGAAACCAAACCCAGGAGGATTTAAAGACAAGAAACAGAGCCGGTGACTTTAGTTCTGGAAGCTTTCACTGGTTTTCTGTTGGGCAGCCTCAGAAACTTCAGTCTGACTCTGATGGTTTCTCCAGTCCGCCGCCAGAAACCCAACATGTGCAGAAAAAGATCCACCAAATTAACTACAGATGTTCCTGATCACATTAAAACATATTTAATATTTAACCTGATATTCTAAATGTTCTGCCTACATCAGGAACATGATGAGCTTCCAGTCGACCTCCCAGAACTGCTGTTTTTTTCTGCTCTGTTTTAATCTTAGAAAAACTATTTATGTTTAAACATTCAGCTTTAGGTTTTAAAACAGGAATAATATGTATATATAATATATTTGAGGTTAGATTTAGATGATAATTAAATCGATTTACTTTATAATCTTGACTCTCTGCCTCTTAGCAAACAATCAAAAAAACTTTGTTTATCCCAAAGGAAATTAAATAATAATGATGATTAATACACATTTGAACAATTAAACAAAACATTTTGCATCAAAGCAAAAGTGAAAGTTTGCAGAAAAGTTTCAGTGATTTTCAGTTTGATGCTGTTGTTGTTTCCTTCTTGGTTCCCTCACTGATTGACGTTGGCTGTTAAAATCATCTGAAAACGGTCGTGATGAAAACACCAATATGTCGTTAGCATAAACTTTAGCATGCTAGACAATTCAACTCTCCACCCTAAAGAAGCGCGCTGTCTCTTTAAAAGAAACTACAGTGAGACGAAAGGAGGATCATTTTTTAACGTTCAGCCTCGTAGCTTTTATACTGACATGACAGAAAATATGAAGTTATAAACTTAAAGAATCTAAATTTCAATAAAGTTATTTCTGTTGCTGTTTCTTCTATAAAACAATAATATTTCTGTATTCATGCTGTTTCTGCTGCAGATGTTTCTCTTTTCATTCGTGGAGTAAAACGTTGGAACACAGAATTAATTGCAGTTGTGATATTTTTCATGCTTACAGGAAGTCGCAACAAATAAATGCTTAATAAACGAGCTTTCTAATGGATGACCCTGCAGCCTCACAGAAAGCTCACAGAGCCAGTAATTGAACTCTGAATGAAATGAAATTAAAGTGCTTTAAATTCATCTGATCCTCTGCAGTGACTATAGTAACGTTGCTGTGGAGGTCAGAGGTGAACTCCCTGAGTGCCGCCGGCCTTCAGAACCGCGCCAGCTCGCTCTCAGTGTAATCCAGAGCGGCAGGTTTCTGGAGGTTTCCTTCCTGAGCCTCTAATTGCATTCCTCTGGGCTCGACTCGTCTCCTCTGGCGAGTCGACGATCTCCTATGTGCCTTTGACCTTAACAAGTCTTATTAACTACCATGGCAATGGCCGGGCCTCGTTAGTTATTGGGCGCCGCTGCAGCAGGTGGATAAAGTCACTTCTCTATTTCTAATTTTTCAGTGTGATCATTTTTATCGCCATGGTTGCTTCGATTCGGTTATTTAACATTTTTATGTTTATTATTAAACATGAATAAAGCCTAAAATTAGATCAAAGACATGTTAATCATCACCGGGACGAAAATAGCGGCGAGGAACGATGATGATGATGCATCTGTAACTGCAGAAAGGATTGTTTTAGAAGCAAATTTAAAGACCTTCTGTAGCGTTAAGCTAGCAACCTTTATGCTCAGAAAAGGCATTCTTGGCTGTCAAACAACTTAACTAGAACTAAAGCTAGTTCAGCAAGTTTATAGTTGTTAGTTTATGATTGTTCTTTAATAATTAAACAAATAATTCTTCCAAAATCAACAGAAAAATTCTAAATGAAGGTCGTTTGTGGATAAATGTCCAGATTATGTCTTTGTTTATAAGATTTGAAAATATTTGAACATTTTAACTGAAATTCCTTCATTTAGTCAAAATGTAACAGTTTTGACAGTTTTTACTGTTAGATTTTAGTTCTGATAAGATGACAGAATGATTAAAACCGTCTGTAACCTGCAAGACGTGTTAGAAACTGAAGCTCCTTTTACTCCTGAGGATCCCCTCGGGGTTCAGAGGTCATTCACTGACCTTTGGCCTCTTTAAAAGTTATTGTTTGAGCAACAGTTTTGTCTGTTCAGAGAATCCACTTCAGTTGAATCCTTTTTCTACAGTAGATCGTGAAACTGGGCTGTTTTTGTGTTTTTGCTGGTCAGGAAGGTTCAAAGGTTCAAATCCATTTTCAGATAATCTTTGATTTTTTTGGACAAACTCCCGACACTAACATCATTTTTCTCTGTAAAGATAAAACGCAGTAAAATAAAGAATAAGTGAGTCCTTCCAGCTGAATAGTGCATGTCTGCAGGGATCAGTGGGTGGAGTTCACCGTGTTCTCAGCTCTTCTTTCAGGATCCTCCAGCTGAGCAGGAACTGAATCGCGTTTAGCGCCCCCTGGTGTGTTGACTCTGTAGACAGTCTGGAAACGTCGTAGAGAAGAAACGATGATGTAATTCCAGCTCAAATACAATCAAACATTTCTGAGTGTTGGAAGTCAGAGACATGAAAACCAAATCGGTTTTAAAAGCCAGACTTAACAGCAACGCGGCGTCGGGAGGCGGAGCCACAGAGCAAGATATTTATAACGTTCTTGGTTCAAAACGCTCTGATGAATCTCAAGGCTTCAGTTTTACTTCTAGTTTCCGTTTGATAAATGTCAAATTTAATCTTTAGCTTTTACTTTCGGATCCTTTTCTCACTTGAAGGTCCCTGACGAACTGTTTCTGATGGCGCCATCATCGCTTCTCTCTGATTGGCTCTTGTGAGGAGGACTGGGGGACTCGTCTTTGGACAAGCTGTCTGTGTTCTGACTCCGGGGCGACGGATGGTGGACGGTTTGCTCTGAGATCTACTCGCTGTGGCTGAAAGCTGAGCAGTCAGTATCTTCTTTGCAGTATGAATCCCTTTAAGGTGCTGGGTCAAAGGTCAGCCCTGTAAGGAAACGCTGCCCTGTTCTGACAGATCCGATCTTTCCTGGTGAAAACCACAGCAGCGCTTTGTCTGTCTCGGATGTTTGTGTCAGCCTGTCGGTCTGTTCGGCTCCACATGATCGTATCTGACGCTGTTAATAGGTTTTAAACACTCTGTGACACATCTGGCGTCTGATATGTGACAGGAACACACACCCCTCAGCAGACATGATCCATCGCGCCGTACGGCTCTATTTAGTCCAATTAGCCGGTTAAAGCTGCTGTTCTCCTGCTCCAGGCCCGACCGCCACAGATTTCCTGATTCTGGGCTTTATTTCAACACCAGGAAATAAAAGTAAAGAAATAAATGTGATTTAAACCCAGAAGAGGAAAAAACACGTTTCTGTTAATAGTTAATTTGCAGAAATGTCTGAGTGAATTTGTGCTGCAGCGAGCAGGAAAACGATGAGGAGCTGCAGGTGGCCTCTGTGTGACCTCTGTGTGACCTCTGTTTGACCTCTGCTCAGACACAGGACAACACTTTGAATGCTAACGACTGAGTTAGAATCAGAACTAACGCGGCAGGAAGTGACAGTGAATCGGGTCGCAGCTTCTTTCAGGACTATGAACCTTATCTTTTGAGTTTGAACTTCTTAGTGACACTGAAGACGTTTAGAACGGTGCCGCCGCTTTAAGAAGCGCCACCAGAACAAAGCAGAAAGGACTCCTGGGGTAGCGGACCCGTCCAGCCTGAACAGCCAGATTATCTGAGATTAGTTTAGATTAGCTGAGATTCGCTGAGTTGATCTCGTTCATCAGGAGCTTTCATAGGCAGATGATGATGAGTTGGACCTGGCTGTGCTGATGAGCAGGGCAGAACCCCGTTAACTCACCGCCCCTTTCTACAGTAAGCTTTATTGACATGGCCGGTTCAGTTGATTAATGGTTCTAATAAACAAACAAACGTCTGGCGTCATATTTAACGGGCGATGCATGAAGGGTCGGCGTCAGCATCCTCTCCTCTCCTCTGGGAACTCCTCTACTTTTCTACTTGAGCTGACATTAGCAGGAAATGTCAGTCTGTTGCATTTGGCATGTGGTTTAAGTTCAGATAAACCTCGCTGGGAAATGCAGAGAAAGCATTTATTTCTCCTCAATAATGGATCTTATGCTGCTTTCCTTCATACCTCACTATTATTACTTCCAGTTAAACAAGTTTAGAGTTCAAATCTACTAAATATTCTAACAAAGCGACAGAAAATCCCAGATGTCAAGTTTTATGGTTGGTAGAATGAACATTTCTCACATTTTTCACTTGAATTAAAAATGTGAATTAGTCGTCGGACTAACGATCGCATGTCGTTTCCATCCGGCGGTCTGGATGAGTGACAGGATGAAGAATCAAGGTTTCTGTAGAACGACTCCAATAGGGGAACGTCCTTAAACTTCCCAGAGTTCCGTCTGTTTGCTTCCTCCATAATCTTAATCTGCTCTAATAATCTATTAAACTGCTGGACGAAAACGTTCTGCTGAAGAACTGAAAACAGACGTGAGCCTCCAACTGGAAGGAGCGACAGTAAAACATGGCAGGGGGCTTCATCTTCAGACTTTACCAGAGCTTCACATGAAAGCAGGAGTAGAACCAGCAACCCCAGAACGGTGTTGGTTCTAAAATATTAAAACCAGAAACCAAACGTAAAAACAAACAAACGTTGCCTAAAGTACAAGTCAAACATTTGCTCGTTTTTCTGAGACTTTCGTGTTTTTTTATTTCATCGTTTTTAAACCAGTTAATAATTCAAACGTTCCTCATCTCATCTCTAGTTCTGCTAGCAGGCGACCTCAGCAGCGCCTTGCGCCCTTCAGCTAAAACTGGGACATTAAATTATATGGAAACACGATTCTGTCCTGAACTCAACGGCAGACGTCTTAAAGTTTAAGTTGCATTAATGATGTTTGTCATTTCATGGGAAATTAATGGAGCTGCTTTTTATCTGCAGCTGTAAAACAGCTAATTTAACTTAATAGGAAGAAGTTAAAGAAAACAGATCGAGCTCCAGAACGCTGTATGAAGAGCAGGTCAGAGTTCAGCTCTCTCTCTGTTCTTTGGTTCTGTTTTATAGAAGAGAACATAAATGTTTCATGGTTCAATAAAAATAATTATAGCTGGAAAATGCAGCGAATGCTGAAAGGGAAGTCGACACAAGAAAAGTGGCAGAAAGGCAGGAAATAAGCAAAAAGAGCAAAAAAAAAAAGAAAATCAGCCTTTAAATTTTCTTACAAAGCGAAAATAGTGAAAAACCTGCAGTTTATAATAAACATTTGTTTAGCAGAATCTTCACAGGAAAGAGATTATAAGGATAAAGGGGAGGCGTCATGGCGGCGCTCAGCGAGAGTTTCATACAAAACCCTGTTTAGAACAAAACGATGCATTAACTGGTTCTGGAGGACAGACAGTATTTTGCTTTTAGTCGTTCGCTACAATATTCGAGAATTTCATCAGAAAAAATCCAGAGAAAACCTCAAATAATCCGGATTAGCTGGATTAACTGACAGCAGCGTAGAACCTTCTGACCAGTTCAAACGTTCGAGTCTAGATCAGAAAAAAGAGCTTCAGTCTTTTCGAGTTTAACATTTATACCAAAAACAGCCATGATGTCCTGGACATGATGAACTTTTAGATTTTTGAACGGCTGGAATAACAAAAACAATAATGTGTCTGATTATGAAGAATCAGCATGTTCTACTTTTGTCCAGACGTTTCAAATGAAATCACAACAAAACCATTTAAAGGAGCTGAAGAGATTCACTGAAAGTTCAAAGGTCAGGATACAATCATGGGAGGATCCAGGTGAGAATTTCCTCAGTTTCTGGGAATAATTGAGTTTATCATCCCAAACCTGGATTTTCAGGTTGCTTTCCTCTTTTAACTTTAAATGTTGTGTTTTTTGGTTCAGTCTGGAGTAATAAACAATAATAATAATCATAAGCTGTTTTTATTCCACCTTTTATTCGCTTCACTACGTTTAAAACACATCAGAACCGTCGATCCTGGATTCTGCAGCTCAGAGATTACGGAACGTTTCTGAGGTCACATGACTCGTTTATGTAAGCGGGTCCAGGAAGGGCTGAGAAGTTCTGTAACAAACATTCCTGCGCTCGCCGCTGCCTCACATCAAAGGTTAATAGATGACATTAAAAAGCTCTTTAAATGATTCACAACTTTAAGCAAAGAGGAGATGCAGAAAGTTCAGCTGCTGCGTGCACCGCCACACTCACTTCCTTTCCAATCAGAGGCTTCCTCCTCAGGTCAGAGCTGGAAAACTGCAGAAAGCCTGGAGATGCATCACTCCTCCCGGTATAAAATACTAATGGAGACTAAAGTTATCATCAGCGGGAACGCTGACATTTAAACAAAGAAAACATTTAATCACTGCATTAAAATTCAAGGCAAATACAGAAAAGTTTAGGAGCTGCTGAAGCTTTTAAAGGTCGGACTGGATGAAGGTTGACGAAGGTTTCAATGATGTTTCTGATGTTCCTCGCTAGTCAAGCTAAATGTCAGCTGGTTAATGAGCCAATCGCTGCTTTGACCTTCAGGTTTGGGTTCTGGTTCTGGTTCTGAAGCAACAGATATGGAGTATCAGTGACTCAGATTTAGAGAAAGCTTTATTGCTACGTACGGTTTTTGCACAAACATGAAAATCGTTTGGTCGTAGTTGCTAAATGACAAAAATTTCTGGATACGGAAACTATAAGGAGCAAATATTAAACAAAGCTAAGCTTTGGAACAACCCTAACATCCTGCAAAACAAAAAAATGCTAAACTTTACAGTATGGAAAAATAAAGACTCTGGAGCACATAGCTCAACATGATAAATTTATTTCATTTGATACACTATATGGAATAAATAGCAACAGATTCTTAGAATACCAACAAATAAATGCAGTAAATAATGAAAAATACATTTTTAAGCAACTAGATCTACAACTCCCTTGCAGGGTAGCAGAAATCTTAAACATTTGCTCCCCAGAATACTCCTCAAACATATACAAACTATTACCCAAGATAGATAATTCCATTTCTTTACCATCTTTAAAATGGGAGATGGACTTATCGTTAGAATCAGATCACAATTTTTGGTCGCTAATATGCTGTAACACCTTTAGAACCCTAAGAAAGCCAAATCTACTGCTTATACAATATAAGATTCTTCACAGAACTCATTACACAGGACAAAGGATGTTCAAGATGGGTCTTAAACATACAAATATCTGCTCACAGTGCTGAGATAATCTCTAAAAGCACAATGGGAGGCAGATATTTCAGTTATCAGGCTCCTCTCCTGTGGAACCAGCTTCCAGCTTTAGTTCGTGAGGCAGACACCCTGTATAGTTTCAAATCTAGGCTTAAAACCTTCCTGTTTGATAAAGTTTATAGTTAGGAAGAGGTAGAGAAGACAGCCTAATCCGGTTGGGGGGTTTACAGACTGTTCTCCTTTGCTCTACCTTCTTCATGTCTCACTCTATAGGGTTAAGTTATTTAAGTTTTTCTATAAAGATTAAGATTAAATCAGCTTTATTTGCCAGGTACATACTAGGAATTTGATTTGGTGTAATTACACCGAGGCAGCCATTTGCGGCGCCAGGTAGGTAGTAGCGCAAAGGGTCTTGCCTAAGGACCCACACTGGATACTGTGGTGTATTTTGCCATGGGGTGGATTTGAACCCATGAACTTCCAATTGGAAGTCAGGCAACATACCACTTGAGCTATCCAGCCGCTAGTTCTGCTTTTCTATAGTTATGCTGCTATAGGCTTAGACTGCTGGAGGACAATCTGACCACTTCTCTCTCTGCTACTTTCTTCCTTTGTCCAATCTACTTAGTTACCGTTATTTCAACCTTGTTAACCTTTTGTTTTCTCATAGTGTTCTTCTCTCCATAGTAGCCACACCTGGTCTGGTTCTGTTAGCTGAGACAGCTTCTTGGAGGAGAACATGAATCTGTTGGGGTTCCTTAGATTGGAAACTTTTTTAAATTGATTTTTTATGATGTATCTTTGATTTTAATTGATTTTCTGTGAAGTGCCTTGAGATGACATCTGTTGTAAATTGGCGCAATATAAATAAACTGATTCTTGAAAATGATTCTTGATAACACACCTGATGATTATCTGCATGCTCTATGGTACTGTGCACCAGTTCAGACATTCTGGATTGAGGTTTGTCAGGATCTCTCAGTGTGGTTTAAATGTAATGTTCCAGCATGCCCCACACTATGTTTATTGGGTAACCTGGGTGGCACCAGCATAGAAATTAATTTATCACCTATAGTACTCACTGCCCTATGTACTGCAAAGAAAACTATTCTCCTGAACTGGAAAACAAGGAAGAACTTATCTATTAATCAGTTTACTAGTTTAATTTAATTTCAGTATTGAAACAATGTCTGCCTCCTCAACACATCATCTGACTGATACGTGCAATCTCTGGTCTTCTCTTATTAGCTCCATCACTTATCGGGGTTGCTGGGTCATTGTCTCACTGCTCTAGGTTACTCTGGAGCTGGCGGTGGGGGGGTCTTGGTGTCGGGGGACAGGCGCGCATCTGGGTTGGATAGCTCCCGGTTTTTGCGACGTGTATCTGGTCCAGAGGTCTGCATTAGTGACTCGTGGGTGGTGTTGCTGCGCGGTGGTGGATTTGACCTTTGTGGGGCCTGGGGTCGCGGCTGCCTGTCTTTTGCTGGGTTGCTGAGTTGCTCGGGTGGAGGTTGGGGGGCGGGGCTGGGGCTCTGGCGCCCGGGGGTCTCCTGCGTCGGTCCTGTGTGTGTCTCTTCCTTAGGGGATGGTATTAGTGGGGCTGGAGGTGTGTGGTCCTGGACCCATGTTCCCACCCAGAGTGAATGCAGTGAGTAAACCCCCAATCTTCCTTTATCCCCAGCCACCTCTCGGTCGACCGGTGGGTGGTCTCCTGGGCTGGGTGTGGCTCTCAGGGCGTGGTCATGGCTGCCATAGGTCGGGCGGACTTTGGCCCTTTTGTCCCCTGGTGGCAGCTGGGAGATGGGGGAGCCTTTTCGGACCATCTGGTCCAATCATCCTTCCCCCGATCTTTGGGGGAAGGTGTGTTTTTCTGGAGTGATGTGAAGTAGTCCTTTGCCGCAGTCAAATGAACCCATCATCTCCCTCATTCTTAACTGAACATTAGTCACTGTTACATACCACAAAATCACATACCACACACAGGGCGGTTGGGGGCAGGGGCTGTGCTGCAGCTTGAGAGCGGTGATCACGTTGCTGGTTCAGCGTGGCTCCCGGCTCCTTGCATGTCCTGACACTGAGGGCCCGTGGTTTGGGTGGGGCTAGGGGGAAAACGTCCACATTCCCTTCCCTACCATTCTAATCACATCTTAGTCATCAACATTTTGGGTCAGAGGGGGCAGGGGAAGGGTCTTCCTGCGCCCGTTTCCTGGGTACTATCCGGGGTGGGGGGAGATGGGTCTGCGGGCTCGGGGCTGTCAGGGCAGTCAGGGTGGTCAAGACGGCGTCGGTGGGGATGCTTCTTGTCCTAGGGGCCACCCACTGGGCTGCACCAGAGGCTGGTCCCCCCAACCACCAACCCCATCCTTACCTTGAGTGACTGTGTGAGTGAGTATGTGTGATTGTGTATGAATGTGGGTTGGACTGGGTCTGTTACTTGGTGTCCTCTGCCTCCCCATGCTATTCCCGTGTGGGGGGGTCGTGCCCTTCCCCCTCCTCACCCTTCCTCACTGCTCGTTGTAGCACTCACCTGCGGACGGACTGGGCCCTGGGGTGCTGAGGGCATGGGGGCTTGTATCGATCTGGGGTTGCCTGTCCCTCTCGGGTGTCGGGCGGGCCCTCTGCTGGTGCTCAGGCGTTTGGGCCCTGGGTCCTGGTCCTTGCCCAATGCCTGGGCGACCGGGGCCTGGCGGGACGGGTTGGGTGCTGCTCCTGGTACCTTGGGGGCTCTACTACGTGGCCTTGGGAGGCTCTACCCCGGACCCCTGCGGTGAACTGTCTGATCTCTGTGCTCTTGCATGGCCCCAGTGTCCTGGACCTTGTGCTTCCTCTGCTTGCTCTGGGCTCTGGGAGGGGGGTGGCAGTGGCCCTCTGTACGCATGGCTGATGATAATTAATTTAATACCTGCATCACAATTTCTGCATGCTCACGTGAAATCACACACTATAGAGATCACAACACTTTAACTGTGCCGATCTGTTTATTAATAACAGCAAGTTTGCCTCATTTTTATTTATGTGTTATATGCCGCATGCATTGCTGTCTTTGCTCTGCTTTCTGCTAATTATATATCCACAGGTATGATTCATTGCCACTTTGCAGTTTCCCAAGGATGCTTCAGGAGCAATCTTGTAGAAGCTAGTTGTTCGGTTCCTTTGCTTTGTTTGTTTGTTTGTTTGTTTGTTTACCTGTTTCTATTTGAATATTGTTATATGTATATGTTCCCTTTCACTCTGTGGACCCCCCCTCCCACCCCTGTCATGTTTAGCTTTAGGACATATATAACACCTCAGAAATTAATAAACGATTAAGGTATGGGAAGCAAGGGAGGCTCTATATTTTTAAAACCTCACTTGGAAAAGAAAATCTGTTAAGCACAACTATGGCAGCCAGAAACTCATTCTAGTAGTTATGATGCTGAACAGGGCAAGGGAAAAAAGAAAAAAAAAAACTAAACAAAAATTTTCAGTTTAACATATCTCTCGTGTAAACTGCCGTTTTTTAGTGAGCATGAAATGTTCAAACTTTTTCTGTGGTTGGAGTTCCTACAGCTGCATGAAGGAGCGTGTTCACCATCCCAGAGTTGGGAGTCCAGGGCTAAAAATAAAGTTTGCCTCCAGGAAGAAGAGCATTGAACCAATCTGGGACTGAAATCTTCTGGTTCCTGAAGTAAAGAGTAGATATTAGAAAGGATTGGAGCGTTTTTGTTTCCTCTGTACTTCAGTTCTTTACCTCCTAAATGAAGCTTTTATTTAATGAATCATTTTTGCTGATTTGCTATGACTTTAGAAACTTTCAGCGACTCTCCAGAGTCTGAGTTTAAATCTGAATCCATCTGCATTCTCTTGGATTACGGGTGTTATGGGTGACAGAAGCAGACATCAAGTTTCAGCTCCAAAGTTTAGAAACTGTTTGAAATGATTTTGATTAAAAAACAAACAAACTGATTTGCAGAAAGCAAAACTCTGAGTTTAGAGTGATTTCCTGAGGAAGGTTGAGTTTGTCTGTTCTCATCAGTCACTCTTTTCTCCGCCATGAAACCCACTGGAGCCGTTAGTCCCAGATTAGGTCTCACTGGTTAAGATTCTGGGACCAAGGAAATGAACACGTCCTGATATCTTTGATCTGCAGGGCCGGGGTCTGCAACCCACAGCTCCAGGGGCCACAAGTGGCTCTTAAAAAAAACAACTATGAATGCAATAAAAGGGAGTTTTAGCTGTGGATGTTCTGGTCCACAGCTATTTACGTCGGCCATCCAATGAGAATGCTGCATTTACGAAACAGTGTCTCTTCAGCGGGCTCATCGCTAACGAGTTCATCGCTAACGAGTTCATCGCTAACATTCTCATCACTAACAGGCTCATTGCTAACAGGCTCATTGCTAAACAGCTCTTAGCTAACAGGTTCATCACTAACAGGGACTTTTTTATACAGTGCATTCTGGGATATTTTATATCTCTCTAACCTTTGACCTGCTAGAAGAAGGCTTTACTCTCTCTTAACTTTCCGCTCTGATGTTGAACTGGATCTACTGGGATGTTTTTCCCCTCAAATAGTTTGGAGATGACCTTTGACCCTTCCCAGGTAAATGAACAGCAGCAGTTGCTTGTCCAAGATCACTACTGATGCTTTTCTGGTTTGGGGTTGTGTAAACAACCTCCTAGATCCTGCAGAGCAGACAGCTCTGCGTTTATTGGTGCATCTTAAATCCTCTGGAAGCAGAAAGGATGGATTTATTTTCTTCTCCTCTCCAGGATGTTCAAATGAAAACAAACAAACTGAAATCTGGAAATAAACATTATTGTTGATCGTTTACGATATTTCTGATTAGCTTCCTTGTGAAACTTGAGTTTAGTTTCATTTTTACTTGTAAGTATTTAAAGAAACTTGATCTAAAGTACTTTTCTTTAAATTATGATGCTTCTTTCATTAAATAACAGACATTAATGGAGACTGGAGCTTAATTAAAGTCGTACATTTAGGCCAAACCCACATGGTGGTGAAACCTGAGAAATCAAGAGACACTTTATCAATATTTCGCTCCTATTATCCGTTTATGTAGCAGAAATTCAGGGCGATAAGAGAAGCACCTGAGACTGAGACTGTGCTGATGAAAAGCACGATTCTGGAAGAGAGGGCAGAGAAAACAGCCAATCAGAGGAAATGCCGGGATGTAAACAGGACTGAGATGACTAATGTTCAGACGGCAGAGCCGGGAGAGAAGAGCGGCAAGTGTTGGATGACATGACGGAAGAGGAGGAGGACAGAAAGTGGAGAGCCGAGCGAGGTCGGGCGCTGGAAACATGGGGAGGGTTCTGATGCTGGCGGTGTCATGCAGCGACATGGAGAAGGTCAGGATGGAGGCGGCGTGAGGAGGCGTCGAGCGGAGCGTCAGACGATGAACTCCTGGAGAGTCTGGCAAGAACTCACAGAAGTTGAGCAAACATGTTGGATAGTAGTGTGATTACTACAGCGTGCTCCGCTGAGTCAAGAGATAGGCCTCCAAGTATTCACTCTTCCTAAACTTTTCACAACTGCTCTAATATGACCAACATCTCACATTTAGGGGTTTGATACAGAACAATAAAGTTGTGCTGATGCTAACATCACAGAGGCTAACCCTGTCTTATGAAGAATGAAAGTTTGAAAACTCACACACGCTCTCTTTCTTCTGTGGAGGAAGTTTCTGCTGCACAGTGTGGAAAATTCTGTAGATGACACTAAAGCGTATCTGCGTGGATCTGGGCTGGAGTTTCTTTATGAACGTGAGACAGCCACGTGTTGACTGTGTGGACTCCTTAATAACTCTGATAATTAATTCATTAATTTAATTAATAATCAAAGTGTATAATTAATAAACGGAACCACATCTGAGGATTAGCGAACTATTAGCCAAACAGGTTAAGTCAAGAAAGCAAATAGTTCCTTACAGATAATTAATGGACGATGAATCCAAACAACATATGGAATATATTGTAAAGACATAAAATAAAATAAAGATGAAACCAACACTAGCCCGACTATTTGATCAACTAAAGGAGGAAGGTTGACTCGGTCGAGCTCTTCCTCACTCTTCCCTCCTCGTTAATTTCTGCTTGTTATTGTAAATTCATCCTGAGATCTTTTAAAGTTTTTTGTTGGTTACTTAGATCATGACGGCTTTATTAATCCCAGATCCTCTCCAGGATCTGAGGTTTTAATGCCGTTTCGGCAGTTCAAGCTTCCTCTGCCTCCAATAGCCATCAGGATTAATTGTCCTCTGCAGGATCTGGTCCAGTAACGGTAGAGGTTCAGACACAAAGATAAAACTCAAAATGTAAGATGTCCTCTCTAAGATGAGAACCAGAGATTCTCCAGTCCTTCTAACCAGCTTTTAAACCACGAGGTTCAGTATTTAGCAGCTCTGCCTCTTCGTCCTCTTGACAGCAGAAATTTTAATATACATCTGAATTTAATAAATGTCACCAGGGGACGAGTTTCAACCCTCACCGAAAAGTTTACCCATCCAGGGCGTCATTAAAACCGTTGACAACAGTTTATTTAAACAGTGTGAGATGATTAACATGTCATTGTTTCAGATTTCATAGTTACAGAAGGAAGTCTAACGTATAAATAAAGGGCAATAAATCTATGAAGGAAAAAACTCTGAGGTTGGAAAAACAGCCTGAAACTGTGAAGAGGAAACATGTTCAGGTTGTTGTCCCTGCAGAGATGAGCCAGCTCAGGATTTCTGCCCCACCTCCACACATCACAACGCTGAACATGCAAACTCAGCTGAGAGCCGCCTGATTAGAAAAGCAATGACATTTGGAACAAATGAGCCTTTAAATATGTTTAATGTTGCAGAAAGAAAATAAGCATCCACAACCTTTTTACTCTGAGTTCAGCAGATTCTTAATTGCCTGGATTTTCCATTTAGCCCAACGTTCTGCTTCCAGAGGTATGACGTACATATTTATAGTGAGAGCTGGAGTTTCTGATCTAATGTTGGGATGTTTCTCCCTGAATGGATCCCAGTTTATGGGCTGCTAGTTTCTAATGGTTTGCAGCTCGTTTATGAGGCATCGTCACCTTTCCTCAGGTGTGACTGTCGCTTCTCAGAGTTGCTTCTGTGACGGATTGTCGCCCGTCCAGGATGCTCATCGTTCTTCCTCCCTGTCACGAACGTCCACATACATTACAACCTCAGCAGAGCGTCCTCCCACGGATCCCACTGACACCAGGAAGTAGGCAAACAGATCCCACATGGCTACGCTTCACCATCAATAGATGAAAACGTCTCACAGGCTGAAGCTAAGATCCCTGAGGCTCTAAAACAAACCAGCGATCCAAGCCAGCCCAGCAGGTCCATCTTTAACTGGTTATTCAAAGCCTGGCCTTAAATCAGCAGAGATTCTGGGTCATGACCCTAAGCATGCTGCACCCTGCAGAGCAGAGTGAGTCACAGCGAGAACTTCACTCAGGTTTAGGTACAAACCATCATTTCCAAGCTGTAACTCGAATTAATTTGGGTAATCTCTGTCTCATTATCACTTTTTAATGATCTGAAACATTTAGGTTGAACAGAAAGTAAAACCAGAAGACGTTTATTAGGCTGTGAATACTTTTCACTGGCTGCTCTGGTTCTGGCTCTTTGGTTCTAGTCTGTTCCAAGCCTGACCTGCAGCTGAATCAGCTCTGTTTTTAATCTGGACAAAAACCCTAATTCTGTTCTGACTCTGGTTTCATTTTTCTGTGAAAGTCTCAGAAACGTTTGATGCTTCAGAGCCCAGAGGCTTCAGTCCAACACGGACTTAGTGGCTGGAGAGGAAATCAAAGTCTCCTCGTTGGCAAATCGATAGGACAGGAGAGGTCAGGGTTGACGAGTCCGTCTGTCATCGGGTCAATGCAACCTTCGACCTTCAGAGCCTCATTAAGACTGAAAGGAACCAACCGATTCATCTGAACGACTTTAACTTTTCACAAAATGGGATTAGACTCTCTGGGGTGATTTGTTGTCATTTCCCGCCTCCGTCAGTGTAATAAAATGTAATTTGAAGTTTAAAGTGAGTCGTTCTAACTCACTTTAAACTTCAAATTACATTTTAGAAATCATTAAGACTCTTCAGGCAAATGACTCCATTAAACGTAAGACAAGAGCGAAGCTTCATGGAAGCTCGCACCTTCAGCAGAGATGGAAACTCTGCGAGGAAACAAGAAGATTTTCATCAATTCAGAAGCCTCCACTAAACACACGACCAGCAGTCTCACACATAAAGAGCTGCAGAACATGACTGAGGCTAGCGAGGCTTTAGCTTTCTCATGAAACCTGCAGGAAGGAGAGCGTCATCAAACCTCAGGCTGTAGGGAAGTTTAGGCTGAGTTAGTTACAGTCTCAGTCCAGACTCTGATGAAGATCAGACCGTCTGACCTTTAAAACTCTGGCCTGACAGATTCACAGAAATTACTGCTGATGCAAAACAAAGTGACATAAAAATGTTTTTTTAGATTATTTTACCCACAGGTTGGAAAAGGCTGTCAGAATAATCCTAACCTGAGACTTAAATCTTTAAGGAAAAGCAGTCGATGCTTTTGATTAGTTCCTTAAATGATTCCTTTTAAAGATCTTTTCACATTAATGTGATCAGATAAGATAAAATCTGATAAAATCTGCTTTGATTTGATTCATGAAATTAAATTTCAGCATATCTTCTATTTATCAGTTCTTGGTTTCTCTTCTGTTTCTTTGTCTCGATGTTCTGATGAGAACCTCAAACTTGCTGACTTGTGCCAGAGAGATGAAGCGTTTCCTCATCAGCAGGTTTTACTGGTCACTTTAAAAACTCTTTGTGTCTAAACCAGACTAGAACTAGTCAGCCTTAAACCTGCTGTCGGGTCTTCTACTGCGACGCCCTGAGGTATCCCTTCTTCTGACTATAATCACTTAGTATCTCACTGTTGTAGTTCGACCTCATCGTTAGGTTCTGCTGGTACCGTCAAGCTCTGTGGATCCAGAACTTTTATATTTCAGAACATGGAGCCAATGTAAACCTTCTTCCTCTGTTCTGTAATCAGCTGAATGTTAGGAGGAAATAAAACTGGAACAGACAAACACGCATAATAATAATAAATACTTTTAAAAAGGGCTAAACTTACATCATATCAGGATTTATGTCAAGTTATAAAATCATTCTGTTTTAATCCCAGAATCTCTCCTGGTGGCTCCAACAAAGCTCCGCCTTTATACCCTTAGCTCCGCCCATCCACCCAGGCTAGCGTTAGCAGTTACTAGCTCCCCCTGGATGTCGCTCCTTTGTACGTCTAAATCCAACGCTGAGAATTGACAATAACGAGGCGAGGAAAGGGGAGGAGCTTCTTAAAGAGACAGAGGACAATTTTTAGGCGTCAGATACATGAACAGCATTTTGTAAGAACTGCAGGTTCTGGACTGAGTTATGAGTTACTGGACTGAACTCTGAATACTAAGTGAGTTCCAGTTAAACGGCCTGGAGAGAGACTGTGGAGCAGGAAGCTGTCCTCCCTGTCCGTCCAGGTAGGACAGAGCAGGCAGACTTCCTAGGGTTACTTGTCAGACTCGCCTCCAGCAACCATGAATTTTCCCCAAATCAGGGACATAATGAGCCGTTTGCAGCGCGGTGCTTCCCTGAAGCCTCCAGCGCCAATTTGAATAGAAAGCAGCAGAAACAAGGAGGCGGCACCTCAGGGAACGCCTTACGTTCTTCTGTCTGTCACAGCTTCTCCCGCTGCTGATGGAGCTTCACGATTCTGACCTCCAGCTATTTCTGCTTCTGCTGGAGGCCTCCATTGTTTACAGCACACTCACATCTTATAATATTACAAAAAAGCTAATCTGTTCAGCAGCTTATCTCAGAAAACATGACATTGACTTCCTGCTGACAGAATCCTCCTAATAGGCTGTCTGCACGCGTTGTCTTCATGTAATGGAGGACAGAGACGGCCGTTCTGGGCAAGCTCAGTCGGTCACCGCGGGGTCTCAACACTGAAACACTAAATCCATTAAAGACGAGTAAACGTGACACGACTCTCATTTTGTCTGTTGTCACGTAGAAATAGAGGACATAGATCCGCAGATCCATCTGCTGAGCCTGCTGGTTGCTTCCTGCCTCCATCTTTGTCCTTCTTTAGTCAAAGTGAGACGTCGGTCCTCAGCTGACGTTTCTAGACCTACGAGCCGCTCTTTCTTCTTCCTTCAGTTGGTTTGCTGTCATCACCTCTTCTATCTTCTTACTTCTATGCTTCTGTCACGTCTTGACGTTGTGTCTTCATGCTGCCATGAGTTGCCACAGCACCTTTAGAAGGTTGTCGGTGAAAAAGCACGTTAAGTGTCACATCTGTGTTGGGGTTGGATGGAGGCCCGACTGATGCTGGTCAGGATGGTTTATCCGGTCTCTGCCTGCAGGACGCTGGACGCCCTGGCTGCTTACACACACACACGCACACACACACACACACACACACACACACACACACACACACTGACTGACGCTGACAGATGAGCGCTCCGGCATCGCTGTGTTTGCTTTTCTAAGGCGGCGCCGTAAGAAGCGGCTCGGCGGCTGAAGCTGAGATGGAGTTTCGTCTTCAACGCAGTGACAGATAACAAGACAGCAGCTATCAGACCCAGATGGCATCAAACGCTCGGCCATCAGTCAGAAGCGACGGCTGACTTCAGGCTGGCTGAGGATTTATGGCTCCCACCGAGAAACGGGAACGCAGCAGAAAGTTGACGGATGATGGGATTCAGATGACATCATCAGGACGCTCGTCTCTCATTGGCTCACAGAAGCTTTCAGGGTTCCTTGCTCAGGGGTTCTTCAGGGCTAGCGGTGCAATGGAGAACGCGTCCGAATACGGATCCGAAGATTCTAGGTTTGACTCTGGCTAGCTCGTTCAATTTCCTTTATTTCCAATCTTATTGTACAATTAGAAACATTCTATTCTGAGCTTGGCTGAAAAACGTTTATAAGGCGGCTAAAACGATTCATTAAGAAACATTTTACAAATATTATTATTTTAATAGTGTTAACATCCGTTTAGTGCCAGACATTTCAGATTTCACACGGCTTCATTCATTATCCGAACGTTCTGCCAGCAGGAAGAAGAACAGGACGCGATCGTTGATTGTTGATTGTTGATTGTTTGATCGTTGATCGTTGCCTTTTTTTTTCTTTGTTGCGAAATGTAGCATCAGAGTCACTAAGCTGGAAACGTCGATGGCGCTCTGTTCGATGTGAAGGCGTTGTCTTCTTCTGGAGTTTCATGGTGGTTGGAAACTGTTATTTGATGAGCATCAGCGCCACCTATTGGTTGGACTTTCTGTGTTGTTCCAATCCGACTAAAAATGATTTCAATTATTCTTAATGATGAGAGGAGAAGGATTTAAGTTTTCAAACAACAGCTTTATGTTAAGCTTTTATTCTACATGTGGAGCATAAATTTATGGTGTTCCTGCGACATAAACGAGTCACACCGACATTGTTCATTGGGGACACATTTCACTGCTGCGCACAAGCATCACAGTTTTGCTAAATAAAGTTTGAAGCTGAAAGTCTCCAGTGAAAAGTTGTCAGGGTGACGCTCAGGTTGCTGAAAAAGAACATCCTTGTTCCAAAACAACATGACACGATGTCATTTCCTGTGAATTAGCCCTTAGAATGACTGCAGACCGCATGGTTGGGTGTGGCATGACTGACGGACCAGGAGGACGCCGTGGAGTCAGAAAAGAAAGGAAATAATGAGGTGATTTATCTGAGATATTATCTCAGTTTATCTGAGTCTAACTGGAGAACCAGACACTGATCTGTTCAAAAGGGAAGCGTTCACAGATGGAACAATAGGGGTCAGAGGAACGACCCAGGGGGAACTCCAAAGGACAGAAAGACGTTAGCAGGAACTGAGGAGCAGATTAAATTACCTGGAGAAGAAATGAGTGGAAGATTGTTGATGGATAAGCTGAAGGTTGATGTGGAAGATGAAGAGGAAAATGAAGAGGAAGAGGATTTTGTCTTAAAGGGGCGGAAATCTGACCTCATTACATCTTGTTTTGTCCCTGATATCAAATCTCTTCTTGAGCATCTTTACTTTCATTTCTGTGCTTCCAGTTTTGTGTCGAGCCTCCAGTGAGTTCTCTGAGAACCTCTGAGAACCTCTAAGATCCTCTGAGAACCTCTGAGAACCTCTGAGAACCTCTAAGATCCTGTGAGATCCTCTGAGAACTTCTGAGAAGCTGTGAGGAACCTCTGAGAACTTCTGAGAACCTTTGAGAATCTCTTAGATCATCCGAGAACCTCTAAGATCCTCTGAGAACCTCTAAAATCCTCTGAGAACCTCTGAGAACCTCTAAGATCCTCTGTGAACCTGTGAGGAACCACTAAGATCCTCTAAGATCCTCTGAGAACCTTTAAGATCCTCTGAGAACCTCTGAGAACCTGTGAGGAACCTCTTAGAACTTCTGAGAACCTTTGAGGACCTCTAAGATACTCTGAGAACCTCTGAGAACCTCTAAGATCCTCTGAGAACCTGTGAGTAACCACTAAGATCCTCTAAGATCCTCTGAGAACCTGTGAGGAACCACTAAGATCCTCTGAGATCCTCTGAGAACCGCTAAGATCCTCTGAGAACTTCTGAGAACCTTTGAGGACCTCTAAGATCCTCTGAGAACCTCTAAGATCCTCTGAGAACCTCTGAGAACCTCTAAGATCCTCTGAGAACCTCTGAGAACCTCTAAGATCCTGTGAGATCCTCTGAGAACTTCTGAGAAGCTGTGAGGAACCTCTGAGAACTTCTGAGAACCTTTGAGGACCTCTAAGATCATCCGAGAACCTCTAAGATCCTCTGAGAACCTCTGAGAACTTCTACGATCCTCTGAGAACCTGTGAGGAACCACTAAGATCCTCTGAGATCCTCTGAGAACCTCTAAGATCCTCTGAGAACCTCTGAGAACCTGTGAGGAACCTCTGAGAACTTCTGAGAACCTTTGAGGACCTCTAAGATCCTCTGATAACCTCTAAGATCCTCTGAGAACCTCTAAGATCCTCCGAGAACCTCTGAGAACCTCTAAGATCCTCTGAGAACCTGTGAGGAACCTCTAAGATCCTCTGAGATCCTCTAAGATCCTCTGAGATCCTCTGGAACCCCTGAGATCCTCTGAGAACCTCTAAGATCCTCTTAGAACCTGTGAGGACCTCTAAGATCTTCAGAGGAGCTCTAAGATCCTCTGAGAACCTCTAAGATCCTCTGAGATCCTCTGAGAACCTGTGAGGAACCACTTAAATCCTCTGAGAACCTCTAAGATCCTCTGAGATCCTCTAAGATCCTCTGAGATCCTCTGGAACCCCTGAGATGCTCTGAGAACCTCTAAGATCCTCTGAGAACCTCTAAGATCCTCTGAGAACCTATGAGAACCTGTGAGAACCTGTGAGTAACCTCTGAGAACCTCTGAGGACCTCTAAGATCCTCTGAGAACCTCTAAGATCCTCTGAGAACCTCTAAGATCCTCTGAGAACCTGTGAGGAACCTCTGAGAACCTCTAAGATCCTCTGAGATCCTCTGGAACCCCTGAGATCCTCTGAGAAACTCTAAGAACCTCTGAGATCCTCTGAGAACTTCGAGGAACCTCTGAGATCCTCTGGAACCCCTGAGATCCTCTGAGAACCGCTAAGATCCTCTGAGAACCTGTTAGAACCTTGGGCCCATGGATGCGGTCAGTGGATTACTGGATTACTCCCAGATTAACACGGTCTGACTGCATGAGAGTCAGATCCATCCTGGGTAGGTGCTAAACCTCGTTTTGAGCAGAGATTCCCCTTCATGGCTGCGGCTGCTGAACACTCTTGGCCTTCTGAGGTCAGGAGGTCACGAACCATCTCTGTATTTGTACATGGACTCCTGGGGTCATGACCCCTCAGTAATCCCAGCTGTAGATACAACTGTGTTTGTCTGACTGGATCTGACCAAATTACCCAGCATGCTCTGGTCTTGGCAGGTTTTCCTTCACCTGTGAATGTTTTACATCTTCTGCCTGGACCTCATCGGTTTCTCTTTATTTTACCTCAATAACTTAAAGCTCAGAGCGTCAGCGGCTTCTCCATCAGCTGATCTGCTGTTGTGGACACGTCTGAGACATTTTGTGATTTATTTAACAGACGCCAGTTTTGTTTCTTTGTCTGATTCATTAAAACCTTTCAAGATGATAAATGTTAGCGTTACATCTCCAATGTGGATGTTTTTGCTTCTGCCTTTAAGTGAAGCCTTGTTCTGTTTTAGGCTCCGCCTCCTCTAAAACTGAGCCGCCTTCTGACTCCTAATCCAGTCAGCAATCACCTGCAGATTATTTCATGGCTGTGAAGCTTCACGGCCTCCTGGTCACTTGACTGATATTCGTGCTGCTTTTGGAGGCTGGAATTCATTTTTTGTACATTTGATCCCAAAGTAAACATGATGATAAGCTTCGTTTATGTTTAACGGTTGGTTTGTATGTTTTACATTTATTGGACTAAGATAAGTTTTTTTTCTTTCAGGCTTGTTTAATTTGTAATGTTGGCCTCAGCTGTCTCTCTTTGCAGCTTTTACCTGACTGTACAATAAATAACTGAAACATGGCAGAGAATAAACACTTTAAAACTCCACTTTTACTCGTTCATAGTCTGAAATGACCGAGACGTTCTGATCTGAGGTGAAGCTCACGTGTCTGTCTGTCTCCTCAGGTGAGAAGTTAGCTCAGCGTCTTGTTGGGATGTGACGGGAATCTGCGGCTGACCGACCGAGTCCTGCCGACTCCAAAACCTCAGGTGGGTTCAATCCTCACCTGAACGCAGATTTTCTCTCTAGAAACATCCAGATGTTTAGTGCTGCTGCTGCTGAAGCTTTGAGATCTTCACAAGATTAAAGGATTTAAAGTTGTTTTTTTAATTCCGGTTATTGTTCCAGTCATAAACAAGGAACCGTTCTTTATTTGGAGAGTGAATGTGTATTCTAAGAGTGTAGATCTACGCTGCAGCAGATTAAAAGATGGTGGAAACTTAAAGCTGAGTTCATGAATGTTCCCTCGGGTCCATTTTATTAAAGATATGAATTAAGATATAGTTTAAAAGGAGGTGAAATAGTCTGAGTAGAAACATGTTAATCATATGTTGGCGCCTGAGAGAAAGAAGGAAAAAACCTCAGAGATGCTCAGTTACAGTGAAAACGCTCGTCTAGATCCGGCCTCATTAAATCTCATCTCCTCATTAAAACTTTAAAACGAGGCACGTTGCTAACCTGTCGTGACTTCCTGCTCATAGAACGCCGGAGGAATCGGAAAAAAGACGCGACAGGGTCAAAGTTAGGATGTGAGTGAAACATCTGCTGTTTCCTTACTGAGGTAGGAAATAACAGCTGAGAGCAGAGAAATCTGCCTTCCTGGTAGCTGCTGCTCTCACTGCTTCTTCTGGCCAGGAAGGTTTTTATTCCAGCGGAGGACAAAGATCAGATCCAGCTGAGAGAAGCAGCTGGATCTGGCTGGAGGACTTTAATCTGCCTCTGTTTGGGATTAATTAATCCAGTTTCCACTGCGTCATGCTCACATTTATTAACGGTCAAACTAGATTCTGCATAACTTAGTCGGTCGAGCTCATCGATCCTTATTCGAAGGTTTTCAGGCTGCAGCGATATCCCAGAATTCCTAGGAGGAGGAAGAGGAGGAGAAGAGACACTAGCTCCGCCCACCTAATCTCTGTTCTTAAACAGCTACTCCGGTTTATCCAGCAGCCATCCATTTCCGTCTGTCCTGAGTTTTAGACGGAGGAAGACGAGGAAGCGCTGCCAGAGTCTGTGTGGGTGGATGAAGATCAGAATCCTGCTCCTCCTCCCCGACCTGAGCCACAATCACACTGGGAACAGAAAGTTGGTGCTGAAAGTGGAGCAGCGCAGCGTCAACGCTGCAGGCAACACTGTGTTTCCTTATATGCGTGTAATCTGATTAGTGCGGCAGGAGGGTTCATGAAGAGGAAGGACCTTCTGCTGATGCTGGATTTCAGAGCATTTCCCACATCTGAGAGATCGTAGCGCCGGTCAGCTCAGCTGACCGATTATTTTAGAAACTTTAGTACCTGGAGTTGAAGTTTAACCGTCATTTTAATTCACCGCCAATAAAAATCAGACAGAAAACAAAATTTATAATAAATTAATTTATAATCAGAGGAAATAAATACATAACTTGCAGCAAAGCAACGGTTGACAAGCCCTGCAGCAACGAGCAACAAGCATCCAGTTAAGGTGATCCATCCATCCACACATCCATCCCAGGAGAGCTCAACCAGTCCAGGATGCTGTTGTTGTTCGGCTGGTCTCCGGAGCAAACCGTAGTCCCGTAGCGTTTCTGCGTCCGCTGGAGTTACGTCCGTGTTTCTGCAGATGTCTAGCCGAAACGTTTGGGAGAACGTCCGCCTGAAGGCGTGAGGGCGCCACGAAGATGATGACGGACAAACACAAACGTTCTTCTTACAGAAAAAACACAAAAACACCGTTGTTTCGGGAGCAAGAGGAGCCGCTAGGTGTACATGCGCCGCCATCTTGCTAAAGGGTCAAAATATTTCCACCTGAGCTGTGAATCTCTGAAGCTCCTCCAGAGCTAGCTTGTTGTGGATGTTGAGGCTCATGTTGGGTTCATGGATCTCTTCATAACGAGCCTGTAACTGTGAGAAGCTACGGCCGTTAGCCTAGCTGAGCTAACGACTGCAGCTTTGAGACGAACGTTAATGTCTCTGCGGCTGTTTGCTTTTTGCTGAAATGTTTGTGCTTCAGAGGAAGTTATTAATTTGCTCTGAGCTCTTTGAATTTTTCCCAGCAGATTCCCAGTTTGAGTCAGTCAGCTCTCTAATTGCTTTACTTTCTTTTTTATACTTGGTTTCTTTTCAACTCTTCATCAGAATGTCATCAGCTTCTCTCTGTGTCTCCACTTCTGTCTCTTCTTTCTTTCCTCGCTCTGTTTTCAGACTGTATTTTGTCTTTCAGGCTGTTCCTTTATTGCTTCCCTCCGTTCTCTATTATCCGTCTCTCTGCCTGGTGAATAATAATGAAAACTTGTGTGATCAAAGAGTCTATAATGAATAATAATTATGCGATAATTACTGCTGAAGAGAGAGAAACTGAACCGTCCAACCAGACGGCGAGTACAGGCCAGCTAACGGTGGGATGGATGTTGGATGGAAGACGGATCATCCTGACCGCCTCTGACTGCTGATGAGCTTCGCTGCAGCTGATGATGAGCCGACAGATTAGAAACGCTAAACACGAACCAGCCGTCAGATCTGAAGTCAATTCAATCAAGTAGAATTAGCTTCAGTTTGTAAATGATCGTTAGCTTGGCAGCTAGGTTGATCTCAGATGGCGCTCATCTTCTAATCTTGAAGTTTTCTTGGATATTTATGACAGTTTGTTGCTTTTTAAAAAAAAATTTCACCATCGTTCAGATGTTTCAGGATCTGAAGGAGAAAATTAGATATTGAGTTAAAGTAACTAGTTTGTGCCCTGATGCTAAAAAAGACAAAGTGTTAATAACAATAAAGACTTTAAACTGAGCAGAACCACGAATGTTCATGTTGAGCTGAGAGAGCAGCCGGCCGTTCGGCTCATTAAAGCATCGTTTAGTGCAGTTTCTGGTTAGTTCAGAGCTGCTGGTTCTTAGTTCGTTTCTGCAACAAGTTTAGACTCATCGTCGTCCTTCATGTTTTTAAATAGTAATAAAGTTAAACTAGCGACTCTAAACAAAGATTCAGTTTATTTATCAATCGCCAGTTTTTAACAAACGTCGTCTCGAGGAACTTTAGGGGAAAATCATTTCATTAAATCATAAAAATCAGTTTAAAAGTTTCTAATCTGAGGAAACCAGCAGATTCATGGTGTCGTTGCAGCGTTCTCTCCTCCTGGATCTGAACCGAGACGACAGTTTTACAGCAATCCCTCAACCTGACCATGCATGTGGAGACAGTAGAGAGGAAAAACTAAACTTTAACAGGAAGAAACCTGCAGCAGAACCTGAACCAGAACCTGGATTAGAACCAAGACGGCAGTTTTACAGCAATCCCTCATCCTGAGCATGCATGTGGAGACAGTAGAGAGGAAAAACTAAACTTTAACAGGAAGAAACCTGCAGCAGAACCTGAACTAGAACCTGGATTAGAACCAAGACGGCAGTTTTACAGAAATCCCTCATCCTGAGCATGTACGGGGAGTTACTTTTAAAACTGCAGCGGTTTTCCTCCTGATTCTGGCTCAGATCCGCTCGCTGCTTATTTTACTGACAGAAACTGAACCGAAGGTAAATGAAATGACGGCAGCTTCAGAGTCTCTGGATGTTTAACTAGAGCAGGATTCATTTACTGCAGAAAAGAGCAGAGGTGAGAGTTCATTCTTTTCTTTCTGTTGCTCTAATGACTGACCGTTTACAACTAAAAGGTCAGATTTAATCTTTCTTAGTTGTGCAGCTCAGAGGACAGACAGAGAATAAAACCTCCTCTGATTATTGGAGGGTTTTATCTTTAAAGTCCGTCTTTCTCCTCTGAGACCTCCTTCACTCTCATCCCATCGTCTTCTAGCTGCCACATCTGTCTGCAGAAATTATCCTCGGCTCTGAAGCTCAGAGACGTCAGCAAACGTCTCTTTAGGTCGCTTCCATGCTGAATCTGCTGCTAATCACATTAAACTAAAGCTCTGAGTTTCTCTGTGTCTGAAAGAAGCAAACCTTCCTGATTGTGTAGGAGATTCATGATGAGACTTTAGGGTCAGTGTTTACTTTAATATTTATGCTATTATATAGCATAATTATTATAAAATGTTTTATCAAATAAAATCAGTTTCTAATCTTCAATCAACCAAATCTGGTATAATAACCAGTTTTTATTCGTTCATTTGGCTCCTCTAGTGAGTTCACTTTGAAATGATAATAATAAGTTTCCTGCTGCAGTTTGTAGGTTTAAAAACAAGAAGTTTCATCCAGAAACAGAGATTTCAGAATGAAACGAACGTAATAAATGTATTAGTTTCATAATTAGACGATCAGTTTAGCTGAGAGTCGTGGGCTGCTGGACGTCTCCATGTCCGTCTCTCTGCTGCCGGTCCGTTAATAAATGTTCACTTTGGTGTAAAAAGTGAATTTTCCTGGAGAGCCGGTGAGGCCGGCGTGCCGAGCCGCCTCTGGCTCACTTGGAGTCATATATCTGTCTGGATGAGTTATCGGCAGTGTGGGAGGCTGCAGCATATTAAACACGGAGGAAGACGGGGACAGCCTTGTTGTCCTCTCTGGAGACATTTATTAAAGCGTCTCTGGATCAGAAACCTGGCGCTGACCCAGTTTTCCTGCCTGGTTTCATATTCTCCATTTTTGGTGGGAGGTGTTTTCTGTTTCATCAGGGGAAATGTCAGATGGTTCAGCAGCTTCTCTTTGTCTAATATGAGTTTGTTTCCCACAGTCGGAACAGGATCAACGTCTTCTTCTCTGGTTTCAGTTGTTTAAAGTCATTTTAACCTTAAAAACTTCTCTCTGAGTTTATCCTGCTTATGATGAATGAACAACACAGTTATGCTGGAGCCTAAAGTGTTTGGAAGTGAAAGCGCGGATCATCAGGAGCGAACCGTGACCTCAGGTGACCTCAGGAAGAGAAAACAAAACTCATTAGCAGGAAAGTAACTGGCCTAAGAGCTTCGTTGGCATTTAATCGTAGTCGCGGTTCTGACCTGGTTCTGGTTTAGTCTCTCAGATCAGGAGCCGCTGCTTTTATTTAAGCTAACATCCATATTTACATCAGGAAAACCAGAAACCAGTGAACTGTTTCTAGCTTCCAGTCGGTGCTAATCTGGACTCAGCAGATTGACCTTTGACCTCCTGGTAGGTTCTGTGTTAAGACGTTAGTTTACATGTGAACGAGGCCGACATCACGTATGTAGGAACTCGTTTACTGGAACGAACAGAAACTCCTGAACGCATCGTCAGGATCCGTGCTGAGTTCAAGGACCTCTGGTCAGAATCGTCCTTCAGCCGAAACGTTTTTCTGTTTCTGCTAAACTACGTCATTCATTTAATTTGTATTCATGTCATGTTTAAATTAGATTTGAGAGTTTAGTTTTAGTCTGAATTAAAAGCCTAATAACCGAAGGAAGGAAAGAGAAGACAGAGTCTGCAGAGCGGGAATCATTTGAGCCTCAGCTCACGTTTAATCAGCCAGAATAAGTCAAACGTCTGTGACTCTGAAAACTAAAGAAGAGCGACGCTGCAGGCGAACGCGTGAGATCTCAGCCGCCAGCTGCTCTCCACCTGACCCGGCTGATGAACAACAGCGACGCTGGTGAAGACGCTCGCAGTTACAGTTGGACGTGTTGGGGGCGGGGTTTACACGCCTGGGCGCCATGACAGAAACAGCGACCACGTGTTTTTTAACGTGTTTACGGATTCTGAAAACGTCGACCGCAGACGTCGTAACTTTTCTGTTTCCGGAGCGCCAGTAAAAGAAATATGGCCGTCTCCATGACGACGTCTCCAGCGTCTGACGCGAATACGTGCGAGATGATAATAAATGTGATATTTCGGCTCGTTCGTTGCTGCTGTGATGAAATAAAATAGTTGGTTTTTATGTTAATATAAGAGATTCTTTCTACATTAATAAGCGATGGATTGAACATATTAATAATATTATTCTGTTAAACACTGTTTACTGTCAGACACAGAAAAGCCTGAAAAGAATGTATTTTAGATCTCACAGCTGTGATAAACTAAATCTCATGATGATCGAAAGTAAAACCAGGTCAGTTTCAGTTATGCTATAAAAATAAAAACGTTACATTTTGTTTTTTGCTCCTTCTTTTCCACGGCTGAAAATCGTGGGAGTTTCCCGGCGTTTGGAGTTGGCTCAGTTTTTACGTTACTGTGGCGACGAGCTCCTGGCAGCAGCAAAGAGGCCTCCAGCCGTGACGTCTGAGAGGTTCTGAATGTTTGAGAGCTAAGCGACCGCAGCTGATTGGAGAGCAGGTGGAGAGCAGAGAGCCGCCATTAAAAACCAAAAACATGACGTTCTCTGGGATTCTGGAAACCTTTGATGAAATTATCTGATTAGTGTCAGACTCTCAGATGATTCGATAAGGATGAAGTTCAGGGGAAACAGTTTTGTTGAGGAAACCTCAATAGAATTTAGGTAACATTGAAAACTACAGAGGAACTGATTACCCACAATGCATCAGTCTATACATGCGGCACATGTCAAGGATTCAAGGAGATTTTATTGTCATTCACATCACATGTGGTACATGAGGTGGGACGAAATTTTAATCCCACGGTCCAGTTTACACCCTGATAGCAATTTTAAAATTCTTTTTTTAAATTTACAAAATAAGAATAATATAATAAAATATAAAGAAATATAAGAGAATGGGATTTTAACTACACAAAATCTACAATATGGGACTTCGAACATTGCAGCAATGAAAATTGCTGTAGCAGCATGGATGGTTAATAAAGTGACATATTAAAGTGACATTTTAAAGTGTGATATTAAAGTGAACGGTGCCGGTTAAATTAGAAAGTGTTTTTCATTTCTAATTGTCCTTGCGTGTGTTTGAGAGTCTCACAGCTGCAGGAATGAAGCTGTTTCTAAGTCTGGTTGTTTTACACTTGATGCTCCGCAGCCTCCTGCCTGAGGGGAGCGGGACAAAAAGTGAGTGTGCTGGGTGTGTGGGGTCCTTCATGATGCCGGGGGCCCTCTTCCTGCATCTGGAGGTGTAAATGTCTGTGGTGCTGGGGAGGCTGACACATCTCGCTACAGTTGTTACAAAGACTCAAATAATCAATTCAACTTTCCTCTGACTGGAACTTTGATGCTGTTCAAATCCGACCAGCGATCACGTTTCTCCTTATTAGTGAAGAATGACCTCTGACCCGAGGTAGTGACCTCTGACCCGAGGTAGTGACCTTTGAACTGAGGGTTTGCCTTCGGCTACGTTTCCTCCTGGTCGTTGTAGTTTTGAGTCAGAAGCCTTGAATCTGCTGTAGTTTTCCGTACGGCAACAAATTGTAATGATTTTAGTATTGAAGCGAGTTTGACCCTTGATCTTGGCCTCATTCTGACAAGAATCCTCCACATCTTTCTGTCGTCGTCGTCCATTCGTGCCGATTTGAGAACAGAACAGAAAACACTTTTCTACTTTAAATTTCCATTTCACTCTTTTTTTAATTCTCGTTTATAACTTTTAGTTTATGTCCAGCAAATATTTGTTCATACTGTGAAACAATCCCAGGAATTGATAGTAAAGTGAAGCTGGCATTAATTTTTAATGTGTCTTAGATCCATCAGTCCTTCGTCCAGCAGCTGCTGAGCAAATCAATAAAATGCTGGTCGCTCAGCTCAATGCATTTTTAATGAACATCTAATGTAAAGTTAATTTAAAGACGCAACGTTGTCCAGTGAAACAAACTCCCGACACACAAAGGTCTGACTGTCAGCATAAATCCTTCCTCTACTGCGTAGCCCTGATCAAACAGAGGCTGAAACATGAAGCTTCTTGTTTGTGCCACATTTCAGAGGTAAATTACTCCATGAACCGCTCCAGATTTCTCGTAAATATCTCTCTAAGGATCAATAATCAGATTCTAACAGAACAGAGACGCACAAATAAATTCAACTAAACTCCAATAAATTCAACTAAACTCAAGTAAACTCAACTAGGCTGTTTACAAAAAAGAGATTTCAGTCCAATTGTAAACGTTTCTTGTTGATCCCAGTTATTAATCAGTCCCCCTGGATCAGCAGCGACGGTCCACCACAGCCAGATCCTGTAGTGATCCTTCAGACTGAGCGGACATGCAGCCAATTGATTTTAGTCAATTTCAGTCGATTTTAGTTGATTTCAGACGATTTTAGTTTAAGTCGATTTCAGTCAATTTGAGCCGATTTTGTTCAATTTTAGTTGATTTCAGCCAATTTTAGATCATTTTGGTTGATTTTAGTCAATTTCCGTCTATTTTAGTTTATTTTAGCCGATTTTAGTCGATGTCAGTCGATTCTGAACCATGAGTTGGACGTCAGGGTGTGTTGGACTGACAGAAGAGTCGTTTTCAGTCTCCTGGAGTTCAATTAATGAAGCGGATCTGCAAGAATCTTTGCTTGTTTTTCCCTGCGCATGGATTCTCTCTGGGTGCTCCAGCTTCCTCCACTTCAAACACAAAACTGTCGGCTGATGGGTCTCAACAGGCTCTTGAACACAAACACCAACTACTTGATTTTTGTTCACGTGTAATCTATATTATATTCTAATGTAAACTGGAATAATTCCTGTTAGTTTTATGGTTTTTAGAGAGAGTGAAACTTTAGAAACTAAAGCCTTTTTGCTGTCAGCAGTTTTTTATTTGTGTTTCTGTTTACTGGAAAGCTTGTTTGTCTGAAGGAGGTGAGATAATAATTTTAGACATAAAAATATTGGAGTTTGTGTATTTAGCTCTACCTTAAAAGTTTCTATATCAATTGTTGAATTACATGCATAATAATGAGATCATTCAGAACAACTAAGGTAGGTTAATTTCTATCAAGATTTTGCCTTTCTTGCAGCTTGCAGATTTCTGTCTTATTGTTGGAAAATTTGAAGTTTGCACATTAATGTCGTTACGCTGTAGTAAAGAGAGAAACTATGAAATAAATCCGGAGCGTACTTCAGTTTATTCATGCTGGTGTCGTGCTGCTCTCTGAAGTTAAGCATCACTCAGAGTTTTCACAGAAAGCACGTCAGCGGCGTCCCTCCATAATTAATCTTTAGAAGTGTGATAATGAAAAAAATCTATTTCAACATGTTGCACCATTTCTGACCTTCACATTCCCTGAAGTTATTACTGTAGCGCTGCTCCTGAGGCGCACACACCTGTTCAACACGGCGGCACAGAGGCTGATGGAGAATACTCATTTCTGTTTGGACTGTAAGGAAATAAGTCCATGTCACCTGAATCAGAAGAGTTCATTAATCATGCTGGAGTCAGAAATAATAAAAGCATTCAGAGGAACGTAGTTGAGCTGAAAGTATCACCTTCTAAACATCTAAACGTTTATTTGCAGAAACTGCTTTAACTCTTCTCTGGGGAATAAAATCTCAGTTGTTGGCTCCAATTATGGATCTTAGCTTTAAACAAACTCTTTTTAAACAAACTGCAAGGAATCATCTTCTCCAATCTGAGCTTCTGCTGGATAAACATCCAGATTAACATCTGATGGAGCCTCAGCGCCGTCTAAAAGCTTCAGACACAAATGTCAGCCCATCCTCACAAACGTTCTGCATTAAGTTGATACAATTTGTTGTAAGTGAATGTTTCCTGTGTTTAGCTCAATCTCAAATACATTTCATGAAATCAGAATCAGATTTTATTGCCATTCACATTTTTGGACATACGAGGAATTTGTTTTGGTTTAGTTGGTTCCAAACGACCGCGGTGGGAGGAGTCAGCCTGAGTCTTTCCTGCTGGCTTCAGAGTGCTTCAGAGTCCTGGAGCGTCGGTAGATATCAGCTGATCACCTCCACAGCTGCAGCCTTCTTCCTTGGCAGTAGCAGCAGCTACCAGATAATGATGGAGGATGAGAGGATGGAGTCAATGATGGATGTGTAGAAGTGAACCAACATTGGCAGGATGAACTTCTTAACCTGTCTCTGGAAGTAGATCCACTGCTGGGGTTTCTTGAGGAGGAGCTGATGTTTACCTTGTAACACATGAGGTTCTGGGAGATGATGGTTTACAAGAAGCAGAACGACTCCACAGTCACGGAGGTTGATGGAGGCAGGTGAGGTTGGGTTCTTCCTGAAGTCCAAAACCATCTCCACTGTCTTTTAGCTCTAGGTTGTTCTGGCTGCTTGTCCTTCCTCCCACCTGTAGGGGGACTCGTCTCCGTTAGAGATGAATCTGTTGTCGTTGGACAGACTGATGACTAAAAGTGCAGCTGTTGGTTTGCGACACACCAAGGCAACCATCCTAAGAAATAACATCAGACTCGTGTTAAAACAGCAGAATTAGGGTAAATATGTGCAACACCCCCCAGAAATGATCCAGTTTTCAGGCTGGATGTTGAGACTTTTAAGATTCTCTGCTATTGGAGCAGAAAGGACAAGTCCTCCAGTCCAGAACAAGTCAGCGAGGTCAATAGACCCGATTAGAGACTTACTGGCCAATGATGAGTTAAAACAGGCGAGGCTGTCGTCTCTTGGTTGGATTGTTGCATTTGGCCGTTTCTGTCAAACGTGTTCTTTTCAGACAGTGAGGAGAGATCCAGGAATAAAAGCTCCTGCTTATAGGAGTTAACTAATTGCTGAGCAGGTTCCTCCAGTTTCAGTTGTGGGTTATCTATAAATGGAAGTCCTTCACAGTTTCCAGCTCTCAGCCTGCAGTGAAGAGCTCTTCTCCTTCCCTCCTTCTCTCCATCGCCGCTCTCTAACTTGAGTTTTTGACTCTCTGCATGTTTTGTTGTTTCTGTCTTCATCACATCGACTCCCTGCAGAGACTTGCATGTTTGTAACCATGGCGATGGCTGAGTTAATTATCTGTCTCTTAACAATCATTTATTGAATGAACTCTCCTGACTTCCAGTTACTTTGAGTAAATCGATCTGACATCATGTGAGCATTTCTGACTCAAACTGTTCTATAAATGTTTAGGCTGAGGATGACCTCTGACCTCGCTGGTCGGGTTTCCTCTGTGTTCTACTGCAGGTTTGCTGCTTTGTAAGCTGACTGCAGATATTGAACATTTGGATCAATAAGACGTTTGTAAAGCTGCTGATCTGGAAACAAGCTACTGTTGTGTTTAATATCAGACCTTCTGCAGATTGGAAATCACATTTTCTGATTAAACTGATGAGCAACGGAAGCAGAGTGGCTTCGATTTTCCTTCCCGCTGAATTACATGTTGTTGTGGTATAAATAAACTCTGATTACAGTTTAATATTTGATACCAAATAGATCAAATTAGGTTTGCAGATGACTGGAAACAGGATTGTGGCTGAATAAATCATCTAAGTGAGACGAGTACCCGGCTGGATTCTGGAAACCAGCAGCCAGACAGTCTGGCTTCCTATGGGTCCAGTTTCCTGCAGGTTCTGGTTTCATGCAGCAGCGACAGACTAACGGGCCGGCGCTGAACTCGAATGAAGTTTCAGTTCATTTATGCCGCAAAATTCATAAGACATCACCTTCACAGTCGATCCTGATAAACCAGTTCAGCAGTAAAACCTTTACAATCAAGTTTTCAACAGGATAAACTCCAGCAGGACCAGAACCTGGATCAGAACCAGAACCTGGATCAGAACAGGGAGAACTACTACAAACATTTAATCCAGATTATTTGTGGATGCCGAGTTTATCTGTCTGTTTTTCTCAGCTTCCTTCGTCTTGTTCTGATCTGTGACGATACGATCGCTCCCGTCTCTCAACGACTTTAACGTCCGTCCACAGACGGCGGCCATGTTGTTACTGACGTAAACATGGATGCTGCTGGGGGACGTCTACGTTCTTCTTCTGTGAAACTGTTCACACAGACGTCTGATGCTGTTCACATTGAATTAGCAGAATGAACCAAAATTGGATTCCAAGAACAAAATAGGAAGTGAGCATTGAAGACCTGCTGGATTGACATGAGAGCCAGATTATCATGTTTGTATCGTTGCCTGAGGTTAAAACCAGCCGTGATGATCTCTAAACGCTCTCTGAGAGGATCAGTCTCTGTTTTCCTGATTGTTGCTCCATCCTTACTCTCATTTCAGCAGCAGACGTCTTCTAAGCCTCGAGCTTTGCTTCTTGATTCATTGGCAGAAACACACACACACCTGTGAGGTGTCGACTCTGAATGGATCCCAGACTCCCTGCGGCAGAGAGAATTGATTAGTGACAGAGAGAAAAGCTCTGAAAGGTGAATGGACTCCAGCACCTGGAGACCCTCACAAATAACTGGCCCAGTGACGCTATTAGCTCAAACTGTGGCTGAATGGTTATTATGGTCTGTAATCGTCCATCAGGTTGCTTCAGTTGTACTGAAACGGTTTTCCTGGAACAGTCGTAGGTCAGCAAGCGTCCTTATGAGCTGCCAAACAGTTTAATCATGTTAAACTTCTTTTCATCATTATTATTATCAAGGTTTTGAAAAATCTGCTCTAGTTTTACCTCCAGAGCTGAAGCGTCTGGCCCTGTTTCCAATCATCAGGTGGATTTCCTGCGTGGACATGAAGAGGGTGACAGGAAGCTGCAGTAATCCAGAGAGGACGAGCATGACGGCACACCTGCTGCTGCTGCCTGGCATTTTTAAGCAGAGGAGGTGAGAGGGTTTGGAGAGGAGCTCATGTGAGGCTGTTGAGAGTGAAGTGGTGAGGGCGGAGAGCCGTGATCACATTTAAGTGGCGGGAATGATTCTTCAGATGTAACTGGAACCATCAGGAGTCCGAGCAGCTCTGCTCTCACGGTGGACAGGCTCCAGGTTAAAGGTCAGAGGGCTTCCTGTGCTGGAGGTGGAGCCGAGCAGAATCTGAGGCAGAACCGGGTCAGGCAGACCGAAGGAACTAAATAAGGTGAAGTTCCTGCTAAATAAACACGAGACTGAGATTAAAAACCAGCAGAAAACCACTGCAGATAATCTGGATTAAATGTTGTTTCACTTCTAACAGAACAGAAGTGACACCTTCCTGTCAGGGTTCTGGTTCTGGATCTGCTCAGATTGGCTTTGAGTTTTATCCCTTTAAACATCCCAGCTGACCTTCTTCTTCTACGCAGTTCTGATAGAAAGTTCTGCTACGGTTTCAGAAAAGAGGAAACTGGAAGCCGTTAGAGAGACGTCTGAGGTTTTAATTGGTCTGATTTTATGTCTCTCACTCTGGAGCAAATTCTCTATGTGTCCCCCAGGATGTCTCTGGCCAAACATCCAAGCTGAAACGTGTTGGACCTGCAGCTGGAGGTGGTTCTGACTTAGAGGCTGGGAGACGAACACGTTGCTGGTACCGCTGAAGCCGACCCAGCTCAGCTGGTTCTGATTGACTTGAACACTAACGTGGTTTAGAACCACTGACCTCAGTAAAGGAGCCGCTCTGACTCTGGTGATCTAAAAGCAGACTTGTTAAAGCGCTGCAGAGGAGGCGCGGCGTACAGCATCATGAGCAGCAGATTCAGCCCTGGTTCTGGAACTGCAGGTCTATTTTCCGTAGAGGTTAAACAGAGAAAGGACTGAAAACGCATTAATAGACAGTAAACCTGCAGCATTAGCAGGATTTCAATGTACATTAACAGCGAAGCTTCAACATCTTGGAAGAGACTTCAGCAGCTACAGGCCACCGCCTGAATTCACTACATCCAAACTGGCTTCAGTTACTGTGTGTTTATTTGAGACACAGACGGAAACTAATGCAGCCCTAAGTGGCTCATCTATTTGATGCTGCAGCTGAACTGTTGAAAGGAACTCCGATAAGCAAATAGGCTCATTAGGTAGAAATGGATCTCATAAAACACCGACTGACAGACTCTACCTCCATCACCTGCTCTTCCCATCTCTCTCCATCTGTATAACCGCTCTCATCGGCGTGCACAGAAAAAAGGTCACTGTTTTACATCCGTGTCAGCAAAGACGCTTCAATGGCCTCAAATTCAGTGGCACGGCGGCCGAAGCTCCACAACGATGAGAAGGAGCTCCCAGAGATGAAGGTCTGAATTCTGCAGAGGTGCATAAAGTAAAAGTAGAAATACTAGAACTGAAAACCACTTTGGTCAAAGTTAAAGTCACACATAAGAAAATTACTAGACTAAAAGTCTTAAAGTAGCTCACAGAAAATGTACTTGAGTTTCAGTAGTAAAAAGTATTTATAGCACGATACACAACCCAAAATGATTCTCCCCTCGTATTTTTATATTTAACTTTTTCAGGTGTATCAAATGTTCTAGAATAAAACTGAATAAATAAATAAATAGCCTGAGGTCGTATGTCTGAGGGTGGAGGTCTGGGTTCTGAAGTCATCTCTCTTTTCTGTGAAGTCAGCTGCTCATACGTGGAGGATGTGGATCTCCATGAAAAACACAAAAGTAAAAGAAATACTATTAGTTTAAATGATACTCATCTAACAGTTACCATGACGACAGGTCTGGATCGTCCCAACCACCTTCACTATGGTGTCCCACTTGTGGACATTAAAGATTAAATCAACTTTATTTGCCAGGTACATACAGGACATACTAGGAATTTGTTTTGGTGTAATTACACTGAGGCAGCCATTTGTGGCGCCAGGTAGGCAGTAGCGCAAAGGGTCTTGCCGAAGGACCCACACTGGATACTGTGGTGTATTTTGCCATGGACTGGATTTGAACCCATGACCTTCCGTTTGGAAATAAGGCAACATACCACTTGAGCTATCCCAACATTGATTAAAAAAACAGTTGATCAATTATATTTTTATGTTTAAAGCTGAAATATAAAAGCACACTTCTACTTACTAGCAGGTAACGTTAGCAACTTATTGGTAATGTTGGCTAAAATGATCTGTTACTCATATTTATACTCCTCCGGTCTGTTTACATGACTTTGTCTGCCGCTGGCATTGCCATAGTGATGCTGCTCTCTGGCCCCCCCCGCAGCCGTTAACGTTAATCATCGTGAGAGTATCGTACGTGGTTCTTCTCGTTCTCTCTCAACCGCGTATTCCAGATAATTCTCTGATTATTTTTGATTTGTAACGAGTAACGAGGTTGCAAATGTCGAAGTAACAAGTTAATGTTCTAACTTTTAAATGTAGTGAAGTAAAAGTAGAAATCATTTTAAAAAACAAGAACATGTACTTTATTACTATAAACCTGGTGAATTATGATGGCAGTAAAGAAGGGAGCCATCCTGATGGTCCTAATGCTGCTGGGTGGGGGTTATTCTCATAAACAAACAAAGGAATGAAGGTTTTACAATTTTAAACTGGCTCTTGATGGAGGACTCTTACTTCCTGTTTGCAGAAACAGAACCGTGGTTCTTGTTCTGAGTGGATCTGACTGTTTACAGAAACGTCCTGCTGCAGATTAGAGCTCATCATCATGGAGCAGCTCCACCTTCAGAACCGCTCCAGGTAACTTTCCAGTCCATTTGCATTAGGTGATGACCTTTGACCCACAAAATAAAGATTTAAACTTAGTTAACAATAATGGAAGCAGCTATGTTCATAACCTGCTGTAGCATAAAATCACATGATTAACCCAGACTAAGCCACGCCCCCACGCTCCCACAATTAAAGTCCACACAGAGGGGTGGGCGGGGCCATTGAGGGTCAAACAGAAAGTTACTAGCTGTGCTAACAAATCTCAACAACTGAAGCATCTGCTCCTTTTAGCAAGTTTTGTTGTCAATAAAATCCTCATGATGTCGAGCTTGATTCATTTTATTTCACAAGTGGAAAAAGTGAGGCTAATTAACGCTCTCGTTCAGGTATGCCTTCATTTTGAAACTTCTATGGTAAATGTTGGTTACATGTAAATGTATAAGATCTGCTGCTCAGATCTTAAGGAAACGCAGAAAACAGCCTCTAGAACGTATTCAGTGCGTCTCTAGTTTTCAGACATTCTCATTATATTAATTTATTAGTTTCGTGTCATCATCTGTAACCCATAGTTTTGTTTTGGTTTGGTTTATTTTGTGGAGGAGCAGATGAAGTTTTACCAGCTTTGGGGGTATGCCGGGATGTTTTCTTGGTCAATATTATTTAGTCTAAAACATGGACAATGTTTTCCATTTTTCCCTGACAAAGTAAAATTTGAATAAAAACAATTATCACATGAAACTGGTTCTAAAGGTCACAAATCAGTAAACATGTCATTATCCTAGAAAAACCTTAAATAATTCTATACTTTCGTCACAGTCGCTTATAAAAACTTGAAGTGAAACTGTACTTATTAGAAGCCATTTTACAGTTATATTTTGTCTTTTTAATGTCTAAGAATGAGAGGATTCAGGTTGTTGCTGGTCTGTGTCATGGTTGACCAAACCATTGAGGACATTAAATGCATTCCCATCTGACAGGTTTGGCATAGTTAACTGGGATATTCTGGACTCCAGTTGCAGTTTATTACTCTGCTAACCTCATCAGAAAGAAAACAGGAACAAGGTGTGAAACTTTAAGTATGTGTTCATTTCTAATGCCAGAAATCTGCTGATCTGGACTCAGTGACGAGTTTTTGACTGAAAAGTCTCTTCCTAGTCATTCAGTATAGGTCCAGGTGTTAAAAGAGTTGATTCTGAACATCTATGTCCACCCAATTAACTCATCTGACATGATTATTATGATGGGATGTTAATAAATAAACCTCTGCTGCCTCTGTTGGATAACTTCAGAACTGCAGCTTCTGCGTTTCTCTCTGATCAAACCGAAGGTCAGAAAACCCACAGAGGCGCCGACTGAACCCTCAGAATGAGGCCGGGTTGCTGATTGGCTGCTCGGCCTTACAGGCGCCCTCTCTGCAGCGTCTTATCGGTCCGTTGATCCGTCCTGGTCGGATCAACGGACCGATAACGCGACGCTTGTTGGTCGGCGTGTCTCTTTCGGTCGTTCAGCAGCATAGGGAGGAAAACGCTTAGAGCTTTCTTCTTCTTAGATTTTAATTTGAAAGAGAAGAATCTGTTTTAATGATTAAATAATAATCTGTATCAATATTTAATTGTTTAAGTAAAGTATTTATAAATGCATGTAATTTAAAGACAAATGAAATACTATAAATACTTTTATATTGTATAATCAGTCTGAAAAAACATAAAGAAATTAAATATCTGTATCTGCGGTTCGTCCACACTGTTTCTACTGTAGCCTACAAGGGACAAAATAAGTTTAGGCCAAGATGGTTTTTCTTTTGTTGCAGTTTGTGCCACTAGATACCAACAGACTGAAAACTAAACCCTGTGCCGAGGCTTAATTTAACTGTTTCTGGACGGTCCTGGTAGTGCTGTGAACAAGCATACCCATAATGCTTTGCTCCATCGCCACAAAGCTGGAGGTACACTATTGTGCAAAACATTCAAACCATCCTCTTATTTCGTTATCTTTTCCTCCACAGAACAAAATTGAAAAATCTCCAAATTAAAAATGTAGACGTGTGAATAATCTCCACAGGTGAGGCTCTAGAAGCAGATTCAACCAATAAATCGCTGTTTCACGAGGGCTGAACTGATTCAACTCTCAGCTCAGAAAAGGTTAAACCAAACAAATCTGTCTTACTGAAAGGAATTTAAATCAGGAAGGAAATCTCTAAGGATTGACCTTTGACCTCTCCGGCAGAGATGCACCAACTGAATCATTTAGCAGAAATTTAAACCTAACTAATTTTAATTTCCTTCTATTCACACAATTTCAAAGACCTGCCACCAGTTTCAGCCTCTAAACGTATCATCAGTTTCAGGGATGAATAAACTTCTGACAGCAATTAGAGAGAAATAAATCCATCAGATAATTCGTTCAATATCAAAACCAGCGAACAGACGCCTGGATCTGCTGGGGGTGAAACGCCTCAGGTTTGAAACTTGAGGGGTTTAAATAAATTGAAACTGAAACAGTTTGATCTCAATTCAAACAGGAAAATGCAAACAAAAACCACACACATAGGCATATTCTTAATTAAGTTTATTATGTCTATATTTTGTAATTATTCCTGAAACATTTATTTATATGATTCTAATGAACTGATGCTGGAACCAATCACAGCAGATTCCTGTCTGATCTGCAGTCAGGATCAGAGAAGACAAACCGATCTGTCCAAAAAGTCTGTGACCTTTCAGAAAAGGTCAACGCGGCGTCCACCTAGGTATCCCTGATCACCATGGAAACCAGGTTTAATAAAAGCAGCTTCGTTGTGATCTTCGGTTCCTTCCTCATCAGATCTCTGAGCGGCTTCCTCATCCGAAGCCGCGGCTGGATTTGTCTGATGACTTCTACTGAACCGCCCTGAGGAACACCTCCAGGTGTCTGGACATGGAGGAGGGCAGATACTCTCCAAAACTGAGTAAAGGCTGAAGGACTGGAGAGCATTCTGTTTGCTGAGGTTCTGGTTCTGGTTCTGTTGTAAAGCTTGTTTAGCTGCTGCTGCTTCTCACAGCCTGATCTAGTTCTGACCTCCAGTCTCGCTTTCCTCGTTACTTTGACAACTTTTCTCCTGATGTCACTTCCTGACTCTCTCCAGACTTTCTGGTGCAGATGAACTTTCCTACATATTAAGAGTTTATGAAGTTGATTTTTGGACTGTTGGTCACATTCTCTCCTTCAGCATCTTGTTTCCTGAGCAGGAAATGATCAGAGAAGTGAAGGAGGCTTTTCTTTTAGACGAGGTGTGAATGTTAACGGGGATAAAACTGAGATGCTGTAAGTCACCTTCATGAAGAAGCCGACCTCCTTCATTCAGGCTCTACTGAGCATGTGCAGTGAAGTGACTCTGTCCTACTTCGTGCAGCCGGTTGGTCTCCTCCTTTGCTTGTTTCGGGCGTTGTTTACATCCAGATTTACCACGTCTGGCTTCTCCTGCTGCACAATTATGACGCACGTCTCACGTCGGAATGATCGGGCGGCCGTGTAAAAGTCGTATATAGGTCGGATGATCCTGCTGTGGGTGTGAAATTATTACTGTTATATCCAAAAATAGTGAGATGCAATAAAACGGTTTTATTTCAGCATCTTTAAGTTTGGAAAACTTCCTGTGATCAAAGAAGAAGGATAATATAAAACCGCTCTTGAGATTATTAGAGTTATCGATTTTGTAAATGTGCGTGTGTATGTGTGTGGGGGTGGATCCATCCCTACCAGAGTTCCCAGAGAGAAGCGTGAGTCTGACATGGATAGCTGTGCTTCATCGCCGTATATTTCAGACTCAGGAATATTCCCAGCAGGGTCTGATATAAACGAGATTACTAATCAGTTTAAGGAGATAAAATCTAAATCTGTGAGCAGACAGGATTTTCTCTGGGAGCTGATTAAAATTAGACAACCTTGGAAACCTCTCTATTGTTCAGATATATTTAAATATTACGGATTTCACCTTTAATCCCATTAAGCATTTAATAATCCGTCTGTTTTCTTTGTTTCTAATCTTCAGAACAGCTTCAGGTCTTTTATTTAGTTGAACAGGAAGTTGAGACAGAACATCTGTAATTCAGAGGAGGTTCTGATTTCTCTAGACGCATCACAGACGTACTCCTGGATTGAATCGTACCTCACTGGTCGATCAAGTATCCTGGCTTGGTCACACTTCTGCGGTGCCCCGCCTCACCTCAGGGGTTCCTCTCGGGTCAGTACTGGTCCTCTTCTCTTTGCCATATCCACCTCCACTCTGAACCAGATCGTTTAATCTTCTCATTCCACTTTTGTGCTGACGACTCCGAGCTCCCAGCCTGGACGGTAAAACCTTTACAAATGATCCACAAACTATCTATAAACTATCCTCTAGATAGTTTATAATCAGACTAATAATAAGTGTAACGTTGTGTCTAGTTTGTCACTTTGGAGAAAAGCTGATAAATGCAGAAACATTCTCTGGTTCTGGTTGTTGAATACATCTGTCAGAACCAATAAAGCCCGACCGCTGAGTGTCTTAATCTGACCTAATCTGGCACGTTTTCTTTCTTTCTGACCTGTTTTAGTTTCCATGAACGTTAAAGTTTAAAGACTCCTAACTCCAGTTCTCACCGTGTTTCCAGCAGCTTAACGTTAGTTTGGATTGTTTTAATTCTTTCTTTTATTGCCGCAGGCCTGGAAAATGAGAATATTACAGTAAATAATGCTGGAAGCTTCGTGTTGTCCAGATGTGACAATAAGGCTGCAGATGTGCTGAGACGCCTCATCTGAGCTGCGTGATGTGACAACTATTGCTGATTAAACCGTGTTTCTGAAACTTTGGTTGGTCCTCTCCAGTCTCTGACTTTGAGCCTTTAGAGCAGCAGAAGAAGACGGTAAGCAGAGTCTGAAAGCCTGATCCTCCTGATGCCATCAGTAACTGCAGCGATGAGATGAGACTCTGTTCCAAAACTGCTACAATCGACATTAGAGCTAAACAGGTGTGGCAGAGACACTCAGCAGACGCTCCACCTGCACAGGCGAGCATTCAGTCCCCTTAAATGTTGACTTTACAGAGATTAAACAATAAGAGAATTTAAATACATCCCATCTGTTCTGGAAACAGTGTTGATGCAAAGAAGCTTCTTCTGTTTTCTGATCTGGTTTTCATGTTTGGTCTGTCTGATCCCGACGCCATCGGGATGCCCCCCCCCTCCTGTCAGTCAGAATCCATCACTTTCTCGGCTCCTCTGCAGCTTCATCTCCGTGTTCATTTGTTAGAAAGCAGCAGAAGCTTTTGGATGTGAGGAGGAGAGGCGGGCGCGGCGCTCTGCTACAGATCGCTGTCACTCAGCATCCATCATTGTAGCCGAGCCTGACGACTCGGAGGAAGGCGCAGGTTTCAAGTCTGTCTGTAATATTGATGTTTTAGGATCTGCATGTTTGATTTGATCAAATCAACGTTGCATGAAAGGAGTCGGAGAAACGTTGGGCAGAAAAAAGGCACATGGATCTGAAACAGCTGCTTCGGCTTTACCTCAAGCAGACATGGACCAGTCAGGCTCAGTTCCTCTCCGGACCAGCAGAGGTCGCTGCTGGAAGAGTCAGAGATGCAGATTTATTCAGGAAACTGAATTATGTGCCAGAAAGGACGGATGGATGCAGAAAGATCGTCTTTGGAGAAGTGATGACAGAAGAAAACGTCATAAACACCAGAGGAAGAAATTATTGATGGAAGTTCTTCATGATGGATTAAGATCATGGGAAAGTAGCAGCCTTATTCTCCTGGGTTCCTCTAAAACTGAAATGTGACGAGCAGCAGCTGAACTGGCGAAAGCATCCAATGTTCTGGTCTCTTGAGTTTAACCTTTAAAATAAGCTTCGCCTTCTTCGGCTCATTCTAAAGCACCTGTCTTTGTTTGTGTCGACCGTTCCACCTGATCAACAAACTTAACCTGAATCATCTGGTTTATTTCTTCATGGTTTCTCCATAATTTGTTTTTTAGTGACATCTAATCTGAACTTCACGCCAATGGAAACCTTAGAAACATATATTTCAGTTTTTATTCTACTCACTGGTAATGTTACCCTAACAGATGATCTTGTTTCAGTCAAAGATATTTCTGAGGTTTATTTGGGTTAGCGATGTTCACATTTGATTTCTGGCTCTTTTGCCTCGTTTATGTTCAGGTTTCTGCATTTATCAGACGCTTTCCTCCAAATCGACTTACAAAGTAGACACAATATTACACTCATTATCATTCTGACCATAAAATATCTAGAGGAAACTCTCCAGTCAGAGTCAGTGGTGACAGTGAAGAGATGGAAGTACAGAGAGAGTAGTAGAGGGGGTATAGAGGTCTGGGTAAGAGTAAGGATAAGTGATGCTCTTTGTAGAGGTGTGTCTACAAGACTTTCTAGAAGACAGACAGGGACGCTGCTGTTCTTGTTTTTGGTAGATCATTCCACCATCTTGGAACAACACAAGAAAACAGTCTGGATGGTCTTAAGTGTGGTGTAGACACTGCTAGACCTCAATCCATTGATGACCGAGCTGAGACATAAAGCTAGAGGAGGATTCAAGTAGATAGGAGCCGTACCCTTAAGCACTTTGTAGGCTAGAATCAAGGACTTGAATTTGATGCAGGCAGCCAGGGGTACCCAGTGAAACACAATGAACAGAGGGGAGACATGAGACTTTCTGGGCTGATTGAAGACCTGATATGCCGCCACGTTCTGGATCATTTGTAAAGGTTTTATCGTACAGGCTGGGAGACCAGTCAGGAGGGAGATAACCATAGACTGAACCAGGAGCTGGGTAGCATGTTGGGTCAGGTGTGGCCGTATCTTTCTGATGTCATGTGAAGCAACAAGATTGAGAAACGGAGGCAACATGATCTTTAAAGGTCAGCATGTCATCAAGCATCACACCCAAGTTTCTTGCTGCTGATTGGCCGGTTCGAGCGGCGCTAGCAGAGAAGGGTTATTGTTGGTGAATGTTTGTGTTGTCGTGTTCAGTCAGCCGTGTTGTGGATGTGACCCTGCAGTTTGCCCGTATGCTAACACTCCTGATAAATCTGATTTATTAAACAGGAAATCTAAAAACGCGAAACTTTAACAGCAAAAATGTCACGATAAAAAGAAAACTGGTTCTGAAACGAGTTTAGAGGTATTTAGTCGTCCCAGCTGAGAGGGACTATCTGTGCAGGACAGGCTGTAACTGTGTGTGTGTGTCTAAGACAGGCCATCTGTTAACACAGTGAGCGGAGACGACCGCGGTCCCCCTCCTGCTGTCGCCTGTGTTTCCGCCATCTTTGACTCTGTCGGCCATGTTTGGCATCTTCAGATGGATTATTAATCTCACGTCTGTTTCTATGAGCCTCTCCTCCTTCTCTGAGACGGCTCTGCTGACCAACCTGAGACGGAAACACTTTTGTAACCAGCAACAGAGTTTAGAGGAATGAAGGTCTGTGTGGTTCTGACGATGTCAGCAGAATCGGCTCGGTTCAGATCATCAGAACTTTATCTCTAGATTACATTCAGCCTAAAATGATGGTGTGTAAATTTATGAAATAAATGTTTAAAAGGAAATAGATTTATGGTCCAAATCTAACCAACGGTTGTGGTTTCTTAAAAGATGGCTGCTGTTTGTTTCTCATATAAAGAGCTGCCAGTAGGTGGCGCTGTGTCTATAAGAGCAGAGCTGAATCTTCCAGACCTTGTTTCTGTTTCTGTGAATAAATGAAGGAGATGTTTGATAAAAAAAGAAGCTTCTCTTTCTTCTTTATCTCTTCTCCCTGTTTCACCTTGTTTCTCTTTCTGCTTCTGTTTATGAGATCAATGCCTTCAGGTCTCCTCCTCTTCCTCAGTCACAGCTTTCTTCGGCCTCATTTCTCTTCGAACTCTCTGGAGGTTTTTATCTTGGTTTTCCTGCGTCTTATTTGCTTTTATCTTCCCTCTCAGCTCCTCGGGCCTCGTCTTTGTGAAAATATGTTGCTCTAAAG
>JAVLVB010000842.1:42942-53719 GCA_032876305.1 Orestias chungarensis | reverse complement strand
GTCAACAGAAGAATCTTAAAATCTATTCTAACTTTGACAGGGAGCCAATGAAGGGAAGCTAAAATTGGGGAGATATGATCTCTCTTTTTAAGTTTCATCAGAACTCTTGCTGCAGCATTTTGGACCAACTGTAGACTTTTAATTGCATTTTGTGAACTTCCTGCTAATAAAGAGTTACAATAGTCCAGCCTTGAAGTAACAAATGCATGGAGTAGCTTTTCAGCATCTGTCCTAGAGAGAATATTTCAAATTTTTGCTATTTTCCTTAAATGAAAGAAGGAAATCTTACAGACCTGTTTTATATGAGACTTGAAAGACATTTCCTGATCAAAAATAACACCAAGGTTCTTTACATTGTCACCAGATGCCAACCTTTTTCTATCCAGGTCAAGTGGCTGACTAAGCAATTTCTTTTTTAGGGGTTCTGGTCCAAAGATAACAACTTCTGTCTTTTCAGAGTTCAATAGCAGAAAGTTTAAAGTCATCCACATTTTTATGTCATCTAGACATGCCTGTAATCTACCAAACTGACTGGATTCATCAGGATTTATAGATAAATACAGTTGTTTATCATCAGCATAACAGTGGAAATTAACACCATGCTGTCTGATGATTTTACCAATAGGGAGCATGTATATAGTAAATAGAAATGGGCCAAGTACAGAACCCTGTGGTACTCCACAAGTAACCTTACAATGCGGAGAGGATTTGTCATTTAGATGAACAAACTGGGATCTATCAGACAAATACGATTTAAACCAGCCTAGTGCTGTTCCCTTGATCCCCACAGTGTGTTTGAGCCTCTCAATAAGGATATTGTGTTTGACTGTGACAAAAGCAGCACTGAGATCTAACAGAACTAGAATAGACACGAGCCCATTGTCTGAGGCCATGAGAATATCATTAGTAACTTTAAGGAGAGCTGTCTCTGTGCTATGATGAGCTCTGAAACCTGACTGAAATTCTTCAAATAGGTCATTATTCTTCAAATGCTCTGTCAGTTGATTAGCAACAATTTTTTCAAGGATTTTACATAACAAATGAAGATTAGATATGGGTCTGTAATTTCTTAAGTCTTCTTGATCAAGAGAAGGTTTTTTAAGTAGGGGTTTTATAACAGCTACCTTAAGAGCCTCTGGTACATAACCATTCACTAATGACAAATTAATCATTTCCAAAATGGGGGTAATAATAATAGGAAATAATTTTTTTAAACAATTTTGTCGGGATTGGATCCAACATACAAGTTGAAGGCTTAGATGAAGAAAATATTTTTGAAAGCTCAGAAGCCTCAACTAGAACAAAACACTTCAAACAGAGATCAGGCTCCAGAGCCACATTCAGTACCTCATTGCTTACTGAGGTAGTAGTTATGTTTGGTAGGATGCCATCAATTTTAGTTTTAATAGATTCAATTTTATCAATAAAGAATTCCATAAAGTCATTACAGCTAAGAGTTGGAGGAATGGGTGATATAACAGAGTTTTCATTTCTTGTAAGTTTAGCAACTGTATTAAAAAGAAACCTAGGATTGTTCTTATTCTCCTCTATTAGTAAAGTAAAATATGCAGATCTAGCAGATCTGGCGCAGGGTCCTTTTATACAGAAGCACGTTGTTTTTCCAGGATAAATAGGACTCCTCTAAAAGCGAAAACCGCCATTTCTTCTCCAATTTCATGGTTTTTCCCTTCAAGGTACGAAGTTCTGAATTAAACCAGGGGGCCAACCTCCTATGAGTAATCACTTTCCTTTTTATGGGGGTTACGTTGTCTAATGTTGTACGCAACGAGGACGTAATACTTTGAACAACAGCATCAATCTGTGTAGGGCATGAAATTAATTTGTTGCCCTCCACTGCGTTTCACTGAAATACTGAAGAAATTAGAGGTGGAATGGATTCTTTAAAGGCTGTATCTGAATTGTTCAATAGACACCTACTATAAAGACATTTTATTTCAGATTTTAAGTACTCAGTGAAAAAGAATTCAAAAGTTATCAAAAAATGGTCAGAAAGGAGAGGGTTATGAGGCAGTACTATAACTTTTTTACACTCAATGTCATAAGTCAGCACAAGGTCTAAAGTGTGACCAAGAGAGTGGGTAGGTGTTTGGATTTTTTTGGTGAAGCCAATTGAGTCTAAAATGGCAGTAAAGGCTACATTTAGACTGTCATCTTTGGTGTCAACATGAATGTTAAAATCTCCCACTATAATGATTTTATCAGTGTTTAACACTATATCAGATAAAAAATCTGAGATCTGATCTATAAATTCAGAGTAAGGACCTGGTGTACGATACAAAATAACAAATAAAAGTGGTTTAAATCTTTTAGAGGTTGGATGAGGAAGGCTAAGGGTTAAATGTTCAAAAGAACTATAACTATTAGTTGGCCTGGGATTAATTAATAAACCTGATTGGAAAATGCTTCCTACTCCTCCACCTCTCCCAGTACTTCGAGGAATGTGAAAGTTTGAATAATTAGAGGGAGTTGATTCGTTGATACTAACATAATCCTCTTGCTGCAGCCAGGTTTCTGTGAGACAAAGCAAATCAATTTGATTATCAAGAATTAAATCATTAACTAATAAAGACTTTGAGGAGAGAGATCTGATGTTCAATAAGCCACACTTAATAGTTGTACATTTTTGTTTCATCTGAGTTGTTTTTATCTTTATGAGATTTTCAGGATTAGCTCTTTTTAGATTGAGCTTTAATCTATTTGGTTTTGGCCATGGGCAGGACACCGTCTCAATGGGATGTTGGGTAGGTAACTGTGGAGAAGCCGCAGAGAGGAGTTCTAAACTCCATCCATCCATCCATCATCCATTCATCATTCATCCATCCATCCATTATCCATTATCCATCATCCATCCATCATCCATCCATCCATCCATCATCCATCCATCCATCCATCATCCATCCATCCAACCATCCATCCATCCAACCACCTCTAGCTCCTCCATGCTCCCCTCTCTCTAATCCTGCAGCTGAACACATTAATCTCTGATGACTCTGGCGTTAGATTTGCCCCCCCCCCCCCCCCCCCTTGACTTTGATACCTATTGAGGCGAAGTTGCATCAAATGCATCAAAGTCACCTGGTGAACAGACATGATGCAGCTTTTCTGTTTCTGTCCAGAGAACATTGGAGAAAATTAGAGGAGAACAAGTCCTGGTTAGATAAGGACCAACACTAAACAACAATACTGAACTCACATTGGAATATGGTTGTGGCAGCATCATGCTGTTTGGTGGATTTCCTTACCTCCCAAAAGCACATCCATGTTATGTGATGGTAAAGATCCCAGCAGGCTCTCTTTATTCATAACACATCAGAGCTTTACAAGAAAATCTATTTCTGATCTTAAATAAATCTCAGTTATCAACATTAAACTGAACCAGTTTAATAAAATACGTTTAAAAAGTTCCCAATCTAAGGAAACCAGCAGACTCAAGGAGTCGTTGACTTTACAGCAATCCCTCATACTGAGCATGCATGTGGCGACAGTGGAGAGAAAAAACTCCCCTTTAACAGGAAGAAACCTGCAGCAGAACCAGAACCAGAACCTGGATCAGTACGAGCGTCTGAGGTTGGAAAGGGACAGATAGAAACAAAGGAAACTGACGTAACTGTAGTTTGTAAATAAAAGTAAAAATGAATAGTAAAAATATTAAATATTAACAGCAGCCGATAGAGAATGTTAAGTTTCTGATGTTCTCTTCCAGGAAAGTGTCTCAGTACCAGAACCAGAACCAGGCGGAGCTTCTATGAGAGAAAACAGGAAGTTAACAATTGTAATAGCAGCAACTAATCCATGGGTTGGATCGGGCTAATTAAAGTCCCGATTATAGAAAGACACTGTTCTCAGATGTTCTCCATCTGTCTCTTCTCCAGCTCAGTCTGGTTCTTTTAGTCTCCTTCTGCTACTCAAAGTTAGCGAGCAGCATCAGTTTTTGTTCTGAAATAGAGGAATTATGGAATCCAGACAGTTTCTGAATTGTTTCCTTTATGGGAGTAATTAAAGTCCAGACAGGTCCAAGCTGCCAGATCAACAAGCTGCCTGTGTTTCCACCACGGTGTTCGCCTGGCACTGATAATGAGAATCACATGAAGACAATTAGAGACAACAGCTCTGACTGTTCACCATTCATCGTTTATCCAAATCACCTCTCCAGTATACCAGCCCATTTAGCACAACACACGTCTCCTCCTTGTTTTACCTCATTTCCTGCTCACTTTTTAAAATCATATCTTTCTGCATAATTTACATCATAAATGTGTTTATTTGATGAAGCTTTAAAAGCTTAAAAGGAAACACAGAACCTACAGCAGAGACGCACTGATTGCTCTGAAACTGGCCGATCTGCCGGCAGCGAATAGTAGAACTAAAATCATCTCTGAGTGTTTCATGGATAAAATAATAAACTTCCAGAACCTGGAAGGCAGCAGAACAGTTAGGACAAAACAACAAATAACAGAAAATCAGAGGCAGCAGAGCAGCTTCTTCTTCTGTGGTTTCAAAGATTTCTACTCTGAATTAATCCTGAGAATGAAAAAGCATCTTTTTGAACATTTAAAGCGAGCAAAGATCCTGACTCTAATGTGCAAATAAAAATAAAGCAGGAAGTAAGAACTGAGAAATGAAGTAAATATTGGAAAAATGATCCAAACCGTGAAGTCCCAGCAGATCTGATCATAGAGCCGATATTTAAATCCTCTCAAATCTTCATCATCGTTATTTTCTAGATGAATATTTTGTCAGAACTTGTTAGATCCTGATCAGGCTGAAGCTCCTGGTCAATGTTGCCGATGCTCCGAGTCTTACGTCCCGCTGCGCCTGCAGGACTTCCTGGAGACTCTGGAGGACTTGGACCTGAGCTACAACAACCTGGTGCACATGCCGTGGGACACCATCGCTCTGCTGGTCAGCGTCAACACGCTCAGCCTGGACCACAACCTGATCGAGAGCGTCCCTGAGGGAATCTTCTCCAACCTGCACAAACTGGCACGGTACGTCTCGTGTTCGGTGGCGATGCATCACTGTGTGACCATATTAGATGGTTCTGGGTCTGTTTTTATGAGCGTCTGTGTTTGTGATGTTGGGGATCTTAGAGTAAATCAAATCCGTTTTACTGACTGTTTTAATGGCGTAGAAATAGTTAGTCTGAAACACGTCTAGCTGATCTATATCTAGAACAGAGAAGAAGAATGTCAGACCTGATCTAAACTCCTCAGTTCAAACCGAGGACCACAAGTTCTAAAGTTCAGTTTATTTATATACAGTAGCTCAAATTAACAACACAGGTCAGGATTAGGATTATCCCTAAATCTAATCCTGATCCTTTTCAACGGTCTTTACAAGAAACGACTTTTCATTTCAACTGATTCTTTTTATCAACCTGACAATACGCTTAGCAGACCTAAAATGTCTCCAATCAGATAAAATAGAACAGAAATCCCAACACTGCCATGAGTCGGAAGGAACCAAGACCCCAGTGGACCCAGTGGACCCAGTGAACTCAGTGGACCCAGTGTACCCAGTGGACTCAGTGGACTCAGTGGACCGAGGGGCTGCTGACCAACAAAGAAGCTGGTTCAAACTGCCTAAACCTTCTACAGACTGTCAAACATGGTGGTGGCAGCATCATTCTGTGGGAGCGTGTGGCGCTGGTCCTGAGAATGGGACGGGCTTTGACTAGGACTTTTAGCTGTCAGGAAGACAGGAGGCCTGACTCTGAGCTTCCTCCTGACTTTAGAGGAAGTCCTGCCTTCCTGGCGCTCCTTCCACCAATTAGTGTCACTTACACTCAGATGGGATGCAGTGAATGCTGGGATCTGGATTCAAGGATTCAAGGATTCAAGGAGACTTTATTGTCATTTCAACACATGTGGTACATGAGGTGGAACGAAATTTCATACTCACGGTACAGTTCCACCCAAGAGCAAATATTAAAATAGATAAAATAAGTTAAAAAAATTAAATCAATAAAATAGAAGTAAAGTAAATAAAATAAATAAAATAGGAATATACGCTAGTAAAGTGTCTCAGTGCGGGTATAGTAAGGTGTTCATTAAGTATTGTCCGTGCATTGGTTTGTTCATGAGGAGTTCAACAGTCTCACAGCTTCAGGAATGAAGCTGTTTCTCGTACGGGTTGTTCTACACTTGATGCTCCGCAGCCTCCTGCCTGAGGGGAGCGGAACAAAAAGTGAGTGTGCTGGGTGTGTGGGGTCCTTCCTGATGCAGGTGGCCCTCTTCCAGCATCTGGAGGTGTAGATGTCTGTGGTGCTGGGGAGGCTGACTCCAACAATCCTCTGTGCAGCCTTCACCACCCTCTGCAGAGCTTTCCTGTCTGCAGCAGAGCAGCTTCCATGCCACACGTTGATGCTGGAGCACAAGACGCTCTCCACCACACATCTGTAGAAGGAGGTGAGGACTGACCTCCCGAGTCCAGCTCTTCTCAACCTCCTGAGGAAGTAGAGCCGCTGGTGCGCCTTCCTGACCAGAATGGAAGTGTTGTTGCTCCAGGTGAGGTTATTACTCAGGTGTACACCCAAGTACCTGTAGCTGTTGACCACTTCCACCGCAGATCCTCCCATGTGCACGGGGAGGTGGGCATGCTTGCCCCTTCTGAAGTCCACAATCATCTCCTTGGTTTTCTTTTCGTTAATACAGAGGTTGTTATCTCTGCACCAACCCTCCAGGTGTTCCACCTCCTGCCTGTAGCTGGACTCATCCCTGTTTGTGATGCATCCAACCACTGCTGTGTCGTCTGCGAACTTCACAATATGGCAGCCTGGATGGATAGGAGAGCAGTCATATGTGAGCAGTGTGAACAGGAGGGGGCTCAACACACAGCCCTGAGGGGAGCCAGTGCTGAGGGTGATGGTGGGGGAGGAGATGTTGTGAATCCTCACAGGCTGCGGCCTGTTGGTCAGCAAGTCCAGGACCCAGTTGCAGATGGAAGAGCTCAGACCAAGTGAGGAGAGTTTTTTAATCAGAGTCTGAGGAATCATGGTGTTGAAGGCGGATGTGAAGTCCACAAACAGCATACGGACGTACGAATCCCTCTGCTCCAGGTGGGTGAGGGCAGTGTGGACCACGGAGGAGATGGCGTCCTCTGTGGATCGATTTTTCCTATATGCATACTGGTGTGGATCCACAGTGACGCTGATGGTGGCTTTGATGTGGGTCTGAACGAGTCTCTCGAGGCACTTTGTGACTATCGGTGTGAGGGCTACTGGCCGATAGTCATTCAGACCTGTCGTTGCAGAGTTGGAGTTGTTTACCCGTTGCTTTGTCCTCATGATGTCGCTCAGATCATCCAGTTTTTTCATTTATTTTTTAGCATTATTTATTTATTTTTAAAAGTTAAATGTTCATGTAACTGATGTTTTTCAAGTGTTTTAATGTTCATTATAAATATTTAAACAATTTTTTGGAGAATTATTTCTGTTTCATCTCAATATTCTCTAATTATTGTTGTTTATTTGTTGTTTTTTATATCCCAAAGTTTTTTATTTCCTGGCTGTTTATTTACTGTTATTTATTTCCAGGTTGTTTATTTACCGGTTGTTAATTTCCTGGTCGTTTAAATCCTGGTTGTTTATTTCATGGTTGTTTTTTCGTGGTTGTTTTTTTCCTGGTTTACTGCAGTGGATCCTTATCCTAATGATTAAGACTGCAATCATCTAGAAGCAGCAGATTAAATGAACATGTCACTGTCTGTCTGTCTGTCTGTCTGTCTGTCTGTCTGTCTGTCTGTCTGTTTGTTTGTTTCCTTGGTCTCCACATCATCGCCCGGCAGACATGAATCCCACCAGAGAAGCTGCAGCGACTAAATTCACCTTCATGTGACTGAAACTGATATTGTCCGTTCAGACATTTATGGGAGCAGATTTCAGATTTATAACCCACAGCAGAAACGTGTGATTGTTGGAGCCGAGCAGATAAAGAGAAGCAGAAGCGTTTATGCTCTTGTCCTCCATCTTCCTTCTCTCCCACCTGATTGATCGATTATCCATCTGCTCCCACCTCCTACTTCATCCTTCGGCACAAAAAGCCATAAATATGATTTGGGAGAAGTGAGTCAGCCTCCTCCTATCTGGACCTGCCAAGTCTCTGACTCTAAAGAAATGTTGGCTTTTATTTTGAAATAATTACGTCCTCTGGGCTCGTATTTATAGCAGCTTTCTGAGGAGATGGTTGAAGGAATTAAATTCTAAAAACTGACTTCAAAGACATTTTTCCTGCTCAGAAAAGACAAAAAAACACACAAACCCACTTTGAACATTAAGACTTTACTTTCTGGATGAGACTTCTGGACATTTCTGGGTTCGGATGTTTCCACAGCTGCTTTTAAGAAAAACTTCAGCTTTTATTTCAGGTTTTCACCAACCCTGACCCTGTCCAGCGGCTCAGACTGAATATCTGCGCTTCTGTTTCCTCAGGCTGGACATGACATCCAACAAGCTGAAGAAAATCCCACCGGACCCGCTCTTCCTAAGGATCCCTGTCTATGCCAAGATGAAGGGCTCCCCTCTCACGGCGCTGGTGCTGAGCTTCGGAGGAAACCCGCTCCACTGCAACTGTGAGCTGGTGTGGCTTCGAAGGCTGACCAGAGAGGACGACCTGGAGACCTGCGCGTCTCCCAGAGACCTGGCTGGAAAATACTTCTGGACCATCCGAGAGGTTTGGCCTTCAGGAACTCTGCGAGTCTTCAGTTTTTTTTAGCTTTAATAATTTATTTCTTTAACTTTGACCTTAATTATTTATTGTTCTTGCTGTTTATTTCTGTTTAAATTTACGTTCTTCCTTCTCTCTTACGTTTTTACGGCTGCATCAACAGTCCCGGCTCTCACCCTCCCAGTATTTAACCATCTCTGCCTTATTCACTCCTTGCTGGATTCCTATTTTAGTCCAGTTCTGGTTTGATTTCAGTGTTCTCCTAGGTTATTGTTGCTCTAAGTATTCACTAAATTCTCACCATCTACTCTGCGCCTCTGTTCATCTTCACTTGGGTCCCAGCAACGCACCGCAGGCTTAACAACACACCAGCAGATCCCAAACCAACATGTCTGCCGTGTGGAAAATTTTACAGAGTGATGGAAAATTTGCATCCTGCAGCAAAAACATTCCTAAACAAACCATCAAGCACGTCTGAATCCTTCAACACAAATGTTGAGTAACAATAAGGTTTAAATTCCCTTTTGGAAAACAAAAAGATTTTTGAATTGAAGTGAATAATCTTAATTGAGTTTAAAGCGCAGACAGAGTCGAAGCGAACATGCGTATGTGAACGCTCACCACGGGCACTATTGTTTGATCAATGCGCTCACGTCAGCCTCATCGCGCTGAACACAAACCTCTGGAAGCTCGATTATAACTCAGCCTTTAGTTCGGCTTCAGGTTCACGCAGGGATCATAGAGTTTACGTACACCAGATATAAACGAGCAGGCATGATAATATTATGTAAATAACACCATGCGACCCACCACCCCACCCCTACCCCCTTATTGAGACTCAGTTACTGAACACTATTATATTCTGTCACAGCCCTAATGTAAAACTCTGAGTCTGAGCTGACCCTGAGGAAATGAAGCCTTACTAAGCCAAAGTTATAGACTGATGAATGTTTGAAAACAGGTTAAAAAAACAACAAAACTTTATTATCTGAAGAATCTGCAAATAAGCACGAAACAATAATTTTCATCCTCCTCAAATCTGCTTTAATGAAGTTCCTCCAGGGGGAATGTTGATTAGATCAAACTCTAGCGTTCTGTTTCTGCTTTATTATCACATTAAAGCTGATTGAGTATATGCAGGTTAGTAGATGTTTTCTCTTTCTTGGATTAATAAAACATCCTCGACTGGAAACTGGATCCGTCAGAGGTAAAGCAGAGATGTTGTACTGACCTTCTACGGACCCGTTCCAGCTGCAGCCTGGTTTGGTTCTGACAATTCTGAGTCTCTCACAGATATAACATTAATCTGGTGTAGACTGTTCAGAATTGACCTTTCTGAGTTGCTTTCTGGGATAAACATGGGATAATCTCCTCTTATCTTAAACAGCAACTCTGAGATTTGCTGCTATAATATGTAGACGTTCCTCAGACAGGATTAGAACTGCAGAGGTCGCTCAACTCCCTCCTGCACAGTTGCAGTAACTCCTCCCCTACAACCTTAATTAGAGAAAGGTCATTTCCTTTTAGTTAATCCTAGAATTTCCCGCAAGGATGTTCAGAACAGCAACGTTTCTTTTCTGTCTGGCAGAGCAGAGATTTACGTATTTCTCCTCATCCAGATTCTTACCTTTGGCTATAGAATCAATCATCTGTTTATTTATATACAGTAGTGCCATTTTACAACACATGTCTTCTCAAGCCACCTTACAAGAAAATCAATTAAATCCGATTATAAATGCATGATAAACAAATCAGGTCAAAAAAAATCCAATCTAAGGAAACCCAACAGATTCATCATTTTCACTCACATTAGTCAGCACAAGGTCTAAAGTGTGACCAAGAGAGTGGGTAGGTGTTTGGATTTTTTGAGTGAAGCCAATTGAGTCTAAAATGGCAGTAAAGGCTACATTTAGACTGTCATTTTTGGTATCAACATGAATGTTAAAATCTCCCACTATAATGATTTTATCAGTGTTTAACACTATTTCAGCTAAAAAATCTGAGATCTGATCTATAAATTCAGAGTAAGGACCTGGCGGACGATACAAAATAACAAACAGAAGTGGTTTAATTATTTTAGAGGTTGGATGAGA
>JAVLVB010000841.1:106706-118212 GCA_032876305.1 Orestias chungarensis | reverse complement strand
AAACCCGCATACATCATTTTATCCACCGCAGTCAGAAAACTGACTCCAATCTCACCAACAGAACCTTAATCATAAACCCAAACAAACACGTGAACATTTAGTCAAAAATGTATTGAAACAATGAAGAATCCTTCAAATGTCTAATGTTTAATACAAAACTAAACCATAAACAGATCAATAAATGCCATCATCTCATCTCAGTCTAAATGTTTCCTACTGTAGTTTTATAAGTCACACATAATATTATGATGTAATCTTTGATATATGAATATAATAATTCTGGTTATTATTTTCTATATTGAGCATTTTAACACATTTTACCAGATATTAAATATTATGCCTATAACTTTAGCTTGTATAAACTCCATTTTACATGTTGTTTTTTGAATGCATATGAATATTCTTTATTTTGGATACATACAAATATACACATTTGGTAAAAATAATAATAATAATAATAATAATTTCATGCAAATATATTTTACAGAAATTAAAAATCAAAAATACCCATAAATATCATTACTAAAAAAACATTAACATCACATTTATTCCATCAATTTATAATCTTTAATTAAACTGCATTTAATCCACTGGATAATAAAAATGTATTATTTTTCCTACTAAAGTTTTTTTTTAATCATTAATATTACTCCACATTTGTGGTTCATCTTCTTTTTTCTGTTGGATTTATTACCTGTAATTTATGAGCAGGTTTTTGATATTCAGCATCATTGTTTATTCTTATGGATCGTTTATGGTGTTTGATTATCATATGTATTAAATCACAGTACGCCAGGATGAACCTGATCTCACCTTTGACCCTGCTGAGCTTTCTTCTGTTTCCTCTCCGTTAGTTCAGGAAAACATCTGGGCTGAATCTGGAAACAACGTGACTCTGCGATGTAGAGCTGAGACTGGTACCTCTGTTCAGTCTGTTCTCTGGGGCCGCACTGATCTGGACTCAGATGTTCTGAGTTTCAGACCCAATCAGTCCGACTCGTTGCAGCAGCATCTGTCCTACAAGGATCGGGTTTATCTCCTGGATCCAGAGCTGAAGAACAGAGATGTGTCTTTGGTTCTGAAGAACCTGACGACTGCTGACAGCGGATCATATGAGTGTCGAGTTAGAAATAAAGCACATATACAAATAAAGCACAAAGACCACATCTGCACCATAAACCTGAACGTTTCTTCTCCAGGTGAGTGACTTTGTCTCTGGATCAGAACCTCCAGCAGCTTCCTGGTTCTGAACCCCAGAGAGAAACGTCTCAGATCAGATCTTCATGTTTTTTAGTCCATTTTTAGACTAACTCCTGCTTCTGTCCTGCAGGAAACAAGGATGGACACAAAGAATCTGAAGGAAACAAGGATGGATCTGGTCTTTCTAACACGGTTGGGATTATAATAGGTGTTACAGCTGCTGCTGCTGCTGCTGCTGCTGCTGCCGTTCCCGTTGCCGTTGGTATCTATCTTGCTAAGAAAAGAGTTTGTCCCTTTTCCTGCCAGAACCGCCCAGATCCTCGCGTGAACGAATCCTCTCATCAGGCTGAAATGGTTCAAATGGTGTAACAGAACAACCCTGATGGTCCAGGAGAGGTTCTTGTTCCTCAGTGACTATTTTCATGAGCTGAAGTAGAAAACCCCAGAAAGTGGAAGATAACATATATTTCCTCCTGTTTAGATGTTTTCCTTCTAACGATCAATGTGAATATCTAACTATATTATTCCTGTTATTAAGTTTTCCTCATCAGTTTTCCTCAGGAATAAGACGGGCTCTGGTGACCCGATGACGTTTACATCCATTTGGTGATCAACTTGTTAATCTTGATTAGAAACTGTATGAAATAATGAAGCTGTATGAAGATATTATTTCAAATCTGTGAACCAAACATCTGTGGTCTCAGATGTCGCTTTTAGATCATTATTTATAATCAACTCTATTGAGCTTTTGGTTGTTTGAACATTTTTCTTAGTTTTCAGACTTTTTACTTGAATGTTGTTCTATTTTATTTCAGTGCAGTTTTACATTAAAGCCTTTTACAGTTTTACTATTTACTCAGTGAAGAAGAGATTGAAAGTTTCTCATCTTCTCTGAATATTTATGAGGTTTTTATTTTCAGACTTATGGAAGTGAAGTAAACAGATTTATTGAAGATTTCATGAACCTGGACTGATGGTTTAGTATTATAAAAAGAAGGTTGCTGGTTTAATTCCCAGACTGCTGCCTGGTGAATGTGTACATGGTTGATTGACGGTTTATTTCATGTCGGGTCCAGAAGGATTTCATTTAGCCAGATTTATTCCTGAGCTCACTTCATTTGGGAGCTGCTTGGGTCCCACGTTTACCCGACAGCATCACACCCACGTGAGACGACCCCCTATGGGGCCCAGATTAAATGTTGGCTAGATGATGCAGAGCTTTCTGTTCTCAGCTCTCACTGCGTCTGTTTTGCTAAATTTATGTTACAGGACAGTTGTGAAGATTGTCTGGATCAAAGTCAAAGATTATATTTGCCTTTTGGTTCTTATTGTTTTTTATGACTTCTGTTTTTACACTGACAAGTAAACTGGGATTTTTAAATACATTAAAAATAAAGAGATTTATCTATCCATCCATGTGTTTATGTACGTAAATAAGATGCTACGTCTAAAACATTACAGTTGAAGTGCTTTACTGTGTTTAGTGGCTTTTGCACATGTTTAATTTTTGTACATTTTTTTATTTTATTTTTTTTTTCTGCACCATTACATCAAGTCTGTGAACCTGTTTTTACTGACAATGGATATAAACCTGATTCTTATTCTGATTCTGAACAACAACAAAGTTATCTGATTAACACAGAAGAAGAAGTTAAACCCCAAACTAAAAACTGATCAAATTCAAATCTGAACCAAAACACAAGAAACTCAAATCACAGCATTAAAAAAAAAAACATCTGTTTGGGAACAATGTAGGCAGAGTTGTTAAATAATGACGTACAAATACAGGGATGGATAATGAAACAGAGACATCTGGTTTTAGACCACAATCATTTATTAGTATGGTGTAGGTCCTCCTTTTGCGGCCGATACAGCATCAGTTCATCTTAGTAATGACATACGTCCTGCTCAGTGCTCAGAGGGATTTTAAGCTGTTCTTCTTGCAGGATAGTGTCCAGGTTACTATGTGATGCTGGTGGAGGAAAACGTTTCCTGACTCTCCTCCAAAACGCCCCAGAGTGGCTCAATAATATTTAGATCTGGTGACTGAGCAGCCATTGGGGAATGTACAGCTTCACTTTAATGATCATAAAACTAATCTCTCTCCAGTCTGGCTGTGTGTGTTGGTGCTTTATCATCCTGATACACGGCACTAATGTTTGAACCATTGGATGAACATGGTCCTCCAGAAGAGTTCGGTAGTCCTTGGCAGTAACGTGTCCATCTAGCACAAGTATTGGGTCAAGGGAATGCCTTGATATAACAGCCTAGACCATCACTGATCCACCCCCATGCAGCAGTCTGGGTGGTACGCTTCTTTGGGGATTCTCCACACTGTAACTCTCCTGGATGTGAAGCTGGACTCATCAGAGGACAATACATGTCTCACATTGTCCACGGCCCAAGATTTGAGCTCCTTGTACTATTGAAACAAACGTTTGGCACGAGTGACGAAAGGTTTGGCTACAGCCGCCCGGCCGTGTATATCGACCCTGTGGAGCTCCAGACGCAGTTTAGCTGGAAACAAGAGAGTTGAGGTGCTCATTTAATTCTCCCGAGATTTGGGCGGCCGTGGTTTTATGTTTTTTGGGTAAAACATCCCTTCCAGAGAGCTTCCTCTTGTGTCCACGGTTAATCCTGTTCTTGGTGGTTTGCTGACGTTACCCTGGATACTGTAGCTCTTCATACACCACAAAGACTTGCTGTCTTGGTCACAGATGCACCAACAATTTGTCCTCTTTTCATCTCTGGTATGTCTCCATAATGTTGTGTGCATTGTAATACTTTGAGCTAAACTGAGCTCTTACCTGATAATTAGAGCTTCACATGACAGGTGTCTCAGTTTCATTGTCTAACCCATGTACTTTACCCTAATTAAGTAGAAATTTGGAGTAGCTGTAGCTTACTGGAGTAATAATTTTTCAGCTGACCTTGTTTATTCGACTCCTTACATTCTCACGCTATTATACGTACTTTCTACAACTTACGTTTTAAAAATCGCCTCCTTTTCTCCTATTTCATTTCGGCTTGTTTTCATTACGGTTTTTAACATTAAAAAAAATAAAATATCCAGATAAAACGCACCATCCGAATAAAGCGAATTCAAACTTGTTTGGATGAGAAGTATCAACATTTAACATTCAGATATCCTATATTTTTTTTGGAGGCGATTCATCACACCTGAGCACACAAAAAATGTACCACACATTAATATTTTAATTCATGATGGCCTTTTGAAATATTCTGTTTTTGGGGGCAGTGGGTGGTGCTGTATATACCCCTGTGGCCTGTTCTAAGTTTTTATCCTTAAAGGCATTTTTCCCATAATTACTTTGACTTTTATACTTTAAGTAGTTTCAAAACCAGTAATTTTACACTTTTAAATAAGTAAAAAGCTTTAGTTGATAGTTGAACGTATTTTTACACCCTAATATCTATATACTTCTACTTGAGTCATGCATGTGAATACTTTTGTCACCTCTGAATATAAGAAATTAATATAAATTAAAGTTAAATCAGTGGGAATTTTCTCCATCACTGTGTGAACACTCACTCGTTTCCTAGGCTGTAAAGTTCATTTAAAAAATTAGGTTTTAATGGTTCTTATTACTTATTAATTTTTACTTTTGAACTCTGACAAGACTCATGTTGTCATGTTGGGACCAGAACGTCTGAAAAAGAAGCTGCTCAGGTAAGACCTTTAAAACTAATAGGACTTAATAAAGAGAAGAACCTGCTCAGTTTCCTTGAATTAAAACTTTTTTAATTAATTTGAAATCAATTTGAATGATATGAATCTGATATTGTTCCTAAGCAGAGAAGTCAGTCATCTTGATTATTTGATTATATTAGGAGAGTGAAGTTAAGCAACAGACACAATGTGGGTTTTATCTCTGCATCTGTCATGGTTTTCAAGCTTCTGACCCACATAAACAGAGGACTCTACAATAAATAATGAGTTTATTAAAGAAGGGGTTGGATGGTCTTGAGACAGGAGATCAGTGATCAGTGGGCACGGCAGGAAACGGCTGGGAGACAAGAAGCTTCTGGAGATTGAGGACAAAGGAGGTGAGTTTGTGTGGAGAAGGTGATGAAATCTGACTGGTCTTACTTGGGTTGTAGATTGTTGACGACAGGGGGGAGTGAGTGGGTTGAGGCGTTCCAGCCGGGTGTCCAGAGAAGATGGTTGTCCAGGGGGTGAGCGGCAGCTGGAGTGATGGCTGGAGCGAGCAGACCGAGCTGAGCCGATGAGGAACGAGGACCAGAGTTGTTGTGGCAGACCAGAGAATCTTCACAGAGAGGTATGAGCACAGGAGATGGTCTGAGGACCTGGGTTGAGCACATAAAAACAGTCACTAGAGGGACGAAGGAAAAACACGGGAAAATAGCGAAGCAAAACTAGAATGACTACAAAAATAACTACAGGCCAGAGAATAATTTACTAGAGGCTAGAGAATCTGGCACTGAGGACTAGAGACATTACCAGGAGTAACAAACACTCAGGTGATAGTAGTAGTTGGTCCACTGCTCCTCTTATCCTGCTCAGCTGGTCAGGAAAACTGGAGGCATCTTTGCAGGCTGCTCAGGTGAAGAAGGACGCTCCAGCAGAATGGAGCTCTGGCGACCCCCAGTGGACAACATGAATAATGCGGAAAACCTCAACCTGACAGGATCTCTGATTAATGAGCTGAACCCCAGTTCTATCTTTTATCGTTATCATGTATTAATAGTTTAACTGCTTTTTTAAATTTTGATAACATTTTAGCAGTAATTTGTAATAAAACACACGTAATAATCTAATTCATGTCATTGTCAATTGTTAATGAATATTTTAACTAGGGATGCCCAATTTAACAGCTTTAACATCAGTATCTGCTGATAGTTACCAACTGATGCTTTTTCTATGTTTTTGTTGTTGTTGTTTGTGTTCCCAGAGGGGATGTCAGCAGATGAAGCTGTTCGGGCTGGTTTTGTTGGTTGTTCTTCCTGGTGGTGCCAAATCCTACTGATTAGTGCGGTGGAGTACAAGAGGAGCCTGTCTGCAGTCATCCAGCACCTGGACGTTATTGCTGGATGGTATCTCCAAGACCCTTTGTGTTTTTCTTCCTTGTGGTTATGCTTTGTTACAGCATATTTACCTTTATCCTCATTGTCCCTAGTAACATCTTCTCTTGTGTGCAATCAAGGTATCTACCACTCTGGACTTCTTTGCTCCCAGAGACAAACCCAAAGAGAAAATCACTCAAGGATTTAAAGGTCAAACTGCAGCCATCCCTTGTACTCGGTGACTGTCCTTGTTTCCTGTCCCCTCCAGCCATCATCACCGCAGCCTCGACCACCAATGAACGACTCTAACAACAACAAATTCTCCACAAACCAGAACCCTCCAGATCTGATCATCTCTCTCTGGAGGTAAACCATCTAGTCTCAAGTAAGGAAACTAACAAACTAACAACTCTTTCCACTTACCTGCAAACCTACTCACCTGCCCGTCCTCCTCCAGAGCTCCTGGTTCCTCAGGTTGCAGGTTCAAGTTTCCTCCTTGCATTCCCGTTCCTGTTAAGACGTTAATGTTCACTGTTGTAAATAAACACACTTTAACTGATCTGCGGTCTCCTGAGTCGTTTTCCTTTTGCCCCATTAGTTTATTTCAGGTGGTGGAGAAGCTGGATTGGAACCTCGAGACAGGAAGCAGAAAGCAACAGGTGATCAGAAACAGCCAATCAGGTGCAGCAGAGGTAGCTATAGCTGTATGTATGTATGTGATGTTTCTTTGAGGTTTACCTTGTAAGATGTTGAATTTGACAAATCTTTCTACAGCAGATCTTTAAAGTCTTTTAGCAGCTTTGAGCTGCAGACTCTCATCATGAATGCTCACTGTTAAAACATCAGACCTTCAGTTGTTTACAATTAAAACCTTTATTAAACCTTTAATATTGTTTACTCTCAGGTGTTTCATCTAAATCTCTCAGCTCTAGTATTACTGGGTGTGAATCATTTTCTGTGCTGAGAGATCTCATCATCATCAGCTTTAGCTTCTGATGTTGGTCCAGATCATCCAGGGGGAGTGAAAACTAAACAGAATGTTGCTTGTTTTGTTTGATGATTTAAAGTTGTCATGAGTTGAGCTGAGAGTTTGAATGGGCTGCAGTTATTCTACCTCCTCTCACTCATAACCAGGGTAAGGAGCCTTAAGCTGCACCGATATTTGAGATGCTTTGTTAGGAAGATAAGCAACATTCATGATTTATTACTAGGTCAAACAATCTTTTTAATCAAAAGTAATTAAGTGTATTTGATTCTTTACTATTTTTTTGTTTAGTGCTTTTTGGTTTAATAGTTTAGCAACATTTTATGTTTTTTTAATAATTATTTTGTCTGCTGTTGAGGATTTTGGTTCATACTTTAAATAGAAGTTGTTTGTATTTTCAGGTGTATCTGTACAGTCTCTGAGTTTTTCCCTTCATGAGATACTGAAAGTTTGAGGCTAATTATTACTGATGAGTTTTTTTTTTATAATTATATTTTAAAATAATAATCATAACTTGTAAAAAATTACGGCAAACTCTGTTAAAATCGTTTTGCATAAGATGCTGATGTAAACTCCAGGTAGTTAGAGAGTCCCATCCCAGTAAAAGCTCACACCAGACCAATGACTGTCAAGCATGACAAAGATCCCATAGAGCAGGAAACCCAGGAAATAAGAAAACAGGCAATATTTGCCCTTGAATCAGCTTTTTTCAATGCTTCTTTTTCCCCTGTGAGAAACTCTTGTTGCACTGTCGAGCTGTTTTAGGGCCAAAGATGATAAAACCATCAGCTGCTGTTCTGCTGACACCTCATGGAAACTATTGGCCCCTTCCAGTTTCTGGTACAGCTGCTCGTGTAACCTTACTGAACTTGATGGTACACTACTTCAGCTCGGCCCAATATTAATCTGCGTTGTGTTTTATTTTATTAATAATGACCAGGAGGCAGAATGAGATCAAATACTGTTTATCTTCATGAAACAGAATATCTACTGGTCAGAAGTTCAGGCTCATCACGAGTACAGCACCTTGAGAAAGATGGAGGATCTCAAAGTCGATACAAAGCAATTATTAATCATTCAGCTGAATGGAGACAGAACCAGAGGACACTCACCTGAGCCAGTCGCTACTATGCCCCAATCCTGTCTGAGAGCTTTTCCCAACCCCCCCACTATCGGGTGAATGGGTGAGAGGTCACCAAATAAAATCCACCTTGTCAGAGAAACACTCTAATCTGTAGCAGTTGGCTTTGGCTTGTTACCCAAATATAAAATCCTAACAGTGAAGTTTGTTGAGGCTAAATATATATTTTATGGGTTTAAAAAGTCATTTAAAAGCAATGTGAACCCGATAGCTCAGATGGTTTTAGTAAATGTTGGAGCTTGGAGGTCTACAAGCTCCTTGGTCAAATTATGTAAGTTTATTTCATGTCAGAATTTAAAAAAAATACTAATAGAAAAGTATAAAATCATAATTTCATGGTAAAGACTATTTCATATATCTGTTACGTGGGTTAGAATAATTTCATGTATTGCAAAGGATATTTAGAGTAAAACAACGACATGCATGTAGAATATTACTGTGGTAATAGAACTGGAGATTAAAACTAAGCTATAGCTGTAAGATTAGAAATGATATTGGATTTATATATAATAATATCATTATTGTATGCAGGCTTGTTTTTTTTTTTTGCTGATTGAAACAAATTTGGATGAGATCCTTGGATTTTCTCTGGATGGAGATGGTGAGCCTGTGCCCTGAGTAGACCTGAACTCTTCATGAAGAAGCACCTTCTTCTTTCTCATGGACACGTCTGTGGTAACAACACAAACCACTTAAATGATGAGGAACTGATGCTGAACTTAGTTTGACTAGAACAAAATGACATATTGAGCTCAATACGACTGGGGTTGTGAATTTTATACGCCGGCTGGTTATTAATACTGTATTTTATTACTGTTGGTAAACTGTATTTGTTCTATTTTTTGTTGCTATCAAATTATAACTATTTCTGCTCACTTACGCCTCCAGCTATTTCATTTGTTATCCACTCTGTTCTTGTAATCCTATCGAGCTTCGTAGCTGGTCCAGAACAGTGAGATGATTATAGTTTTAAGTTAGAGGTTACATTAATTCTTCAAATTATATGATGGATCATTGCTTGATGAGTATAAGTCTGTGTACAAATTCATAAAAACATAGTTAATTGCATCAGGATCATGGGTAACTGATCCTGTTGAGTCTCTGATAGACGTGATAGTTGCTTTCTCTTTATTCATTTTTAATTAGTTTATTAGGAATTTTCCAGGTTTGTTCCCATGTTCAAAATTCTCCAAAGTCTTTGAACCATAAACTGTGTTTTATTATCTAATATTTCATTCATTTCAAGTTTGGCTTTCCTTATTTCCTTTATTATATGTTCTATAGGTGCATTAGCACCATTTCTTATTCATCAATTAATAGCAAACATGCTTAAAGTGTTTTCATACAGAGATAATGTGAAAATGATAATTCCTCCAGAACCTTCCCCCTCTTGTCTCTCTTCCTGTCCTCACCTCCTTTCCTGGTCTGTCTGGAGACTGATCTGTTGCTTCTCCTCACTTGCATCTCTCTGTATCTGCACACACCACAGTAAACAAAGATGTTCTGCTGGTGTTGTTGTTTCTCCTCTTCTCTCCACCAGGGGCTTCTGGGGCAGCTGCATGCTGGAGCTGCCAATCCTGGCTGCACTCATTCTTTATTACTTCCTGTTGTGGGTCAGAGCTTAAACAAAGACCATGTCATCCTCCACATCCTGCCGTGTGGTTGATGCTGATTGTTGGGGTGGATTTTAATCGAAATAAACCAATAAATAATAAATGATGCATGAACCAATCGTCTGTCTCTCCTCACATGATGCTGGCCTGTCTGTCTGACAGCTTCTCACTAAACCTGCTGGAAAACAAACAGCTGAATATACAGTTGAGTGCTTATTTTATCCACTTCCTGTCTCAGAGATCAGACTTATCAGCTCTGCCAGTATTCATCTCCAAAGCTACAGACACATGATCCAACTCAGGCTGTCAGTGTGAGGAACAGAACGGCCTCTGCAGAAGTTACCAGCAGCTTATGGTTATGATTAAATAATACAGCGTTGTATTGTTTTCTGTGTATTGAATATTCTTCTGAGCTCAACAGCTTGTTCTCATGTGAATGAGAGGAAGAGGAATTTATTTTAGTTGTTTTATATTTCATTTATATTTATGTTGAGAGAAAATAAAAATCAAATAAACTGTCCTTAGACTTTAGTCCGGCCTCTAAACCAGCCCAGCATCTAAAGTAAAGCTCCTCCTGGTTTAGTTCTTCTGGTCACAGTAAAAAAATAAAACTTTATACCACAATGATGAATATTAAGAGACTCTTCATCTAAGACTGAACCTTTTAAAAACCTCACTGGAGACATGTCATGTACCAGACGGCTTCAAGAGGTCAACTATCAACCCTGTCCCCAATTAGCCAACAACCACAGACCTTAATGAGCTCAGAGATGACCTCTGACCTTTGAGCGTCTTGTACTTTCACTCCTGAGGCCCATCACTGACCCCCTCTGACCCCTGCAGTTTGCCTACAGAATCCAGTTTGTGGATTCAGTTCGTCCTTCAACACCGTCCTGCTGGCTCTGCTCCTCCAGCTGCAGGATCAATGACTTCCTGTCTGACAGGAAGCAGCGATAGAAGCTGGAGAATCATGTCTATTGTCTGTCTGAGCATCAGCATTGGTTCCCTCACTCGGCTTCATTGTTTCTCCTCTGCTCTCCTACCTGTAAACCAACAGCTGCTCCTCCAGTCATCAGTCTGATAAGCTCCTGAAGTTTACGGCCCCGTCAGGTCATTTCTGATGGAGACGAGTCCTCCTACAGGTGGGAGGTAGAAGATCTGGTGCAGCCAGAACAACTAAGAGCTGAGAGCTCTAAAGACAGTGGAGATGGTTTCGGACTTCAGGAAGAGCTCAGTCTCACCTGCCTCACCTGCCTCCATCAGTCTCACTGACTCCATCAGTCTCACTGACTCCATCAGCCTCACTGACTCCATCAGTCTCACTGACTCCATCAGTCTCACCTGCCTCCATCAGTCTCACCTGCCTCCATCAGTCTCACTGACTCCATCAGCCTCACTGACTCCATCAGCCTCACCTGCCTCCCATCAGCCTCACTGACTCCATCAGCCTCACTGACTCCATCAGCCTCACTGACTCCATCAGCCTCACCTGCCTCCCATCAGCCTCACTGACTCCATCAG
>JAVLVB010000840.1:104533-127469 GCA_032876305.1 Orestias chungarensis | reverse complement strand
TACAGAGTCATAAAACAAGTCACATGTGATTTACACAAACTGTTGCAGAAACCATTATTCCCCCTCCTCGCTGACCCCTCACTGATCCCTCACTGATCCCTATCAGTCTGCAGACACAGGAAGAAAAGATAGTACAACTTTGCCATCTGGTTTCACCCCCCAACTAACAGATTTATTGCTAGGGATCGATGGATAGCCCACTTCCCGTGCCCCTCTGAACTCAGCTCCTCAGAGAGATAATAAACAGGCCTTATCAGGAATTTATAGCTCTTTCTTATATGCACACACTTCTAGTATTAAAAGAAACATGAATATATATGAAAGAAACATGGATATAAATGTTTACCATTCCACAAGCTCCTGATGTATCTGCTGCAGTGTACGCTGAGGTTCTTCCGCCGCGGTGCACTGGCTCCAATGGAACCACGTCTCGCTTTTCCCTTGTAGCCTCACAGCATGGGATGTCCGCTCGGTGATCTGGAAAGGACCCGTCCATCTTGGCTCCGACCACTTTCTTTGATGATCAGGACGACTCAGCCTGTTTCTATGAGGTCGTCTGTGGTGTTTTCACGTTGGTTCTGCTCCAGCACCTGTTTGGAGAAAGCTGACACAAGGCTGCACAGTAATTTATTATATGCACGGTGAGTTAGTTTCATACTATCATTTTCTAAACCCAATAGCCTGGTGTGTGGTCCAGGGAACGCTCTTCCTGTTAGGAGCTCATGTGGGGTTAATCTCACTCTTTGGATTACTGAACTTCGGATGGACATTAGGGCTAAAGGTAAAGCGTCGACCCAATTCATTTTGGTCTGTGCACAGATTTTAGCCAATTTTGTTTTGAGGTTTTGATTAATTCTTTCCACCTGGCCTTGAGAGGCCGGATGGTACACACATCCATGGCTGTGTTTAAGACCCAAAGATTTCTCCACCCATTGTAATGTTTTGCTTGTAAAATGAGTACCATTATCCAAGTGTATTCTCTTTGGAAAACCATGCTTAGGAATCCAGTGATCGATCAACATTTTGCAAACGGATTTGGCATCTTCTTTGGTGGTGGGGATTGCTTCCACCCACCCTGAGTACCTGTCAACAACAACAAGCAGGTACCTGTGCCTTCTTACAGGGTCAATCATGTCTGTATAGTTAATCATAAATGGATGCCACCTGTCATCTGCCATCTGTCTTATTCTGACATGGCTTTCTATAATTTTCTTTACTAACTGCCTCTCTATTCTTCCTTCTGCCATGTTGATGCATTCATGTGTGTAGGTGATGTTTGGAGCTTAAAGCTGTCATTGTAAAATTTTGTGAGATTACATGGTACCATGCTGTGTTGTCAAGACTGTTAGTGGGTGTCGCATCACTAAGTGTACTGTTTTCTGTATAAGTTTTGCTATGCCTGCTGCATGTTGTGTGCATGGAGGATGTCTTTTTTCATGTGATCCATTAGTACTGATACATAAGTCAGTACCTTCCTTACTCCCCCTTTTTCTGAAACAAAACACCATTTACTGTGTGTTTTGTGACAGAAACAACCAAGTAAAACAAAGAAGAGTAATCTGAAATAGTTAAATCCGCTGCAGCGCTAAATTTGTGTTTTAAATCAGTAAAAGCAGCTTCTGCATGTTCAGCCCAGACCTAAATGGTTTTCAAGTTTCTTATGTCTCGTGTGATATAAGCTGTGATATAGCTTCTGCTGTAACCTGTGAGACCCAAAAAGAAAAAAATAAATAACATGTCCTTGACCCTCTGAAGCTTCGGGTGTGAGAGGATGCTTTGTTAATATGTGGGGGACATACTGATGGATCCCACAGAAATAATTTGTAGTTTATCTTTACTAACCTTCAGTCCATATTTACGCAAATGTTTCAGCACCTGTTCAGTGGACAGGTGAGGGAGCAGAGTCATTTTAACATGGCTGCAGCTTCTGGGTGGTCGGTCTTCTCCCTGCCATGATGTCTCATGTTGGGAATGCTGGTATCCGTCTAGTCTGTGGCTGCAAAGGAGCGCTTTACCACTCCCCCTAATTATTTATCTTGATGCTCAGGATGCAGAGAGAGAGAAATGTGAGGAACAGCTTCATCTTACATCATATACCATTGATATTGTTCGTCTGTCAGCTACACAGCAGCAGCCACACGCTCTGGTGCTAGATAAATGTTATGTGATTCCATTTGCCATGTATTACCTTCAAGCTGATGGTGAAATGAATCTTAATACCATTCAGTGTCGTTCCGGTCGTAGAACAGGCTGACATGGGGCAGGTCAGGAAGAGAGGAGTAGGGGCGAAGACTTTGAATCCAGGGCTTCCACATCGAGTAGACCGAGTAGATGCCATATTGCTTTGGAACATCTGTTATAAATGTCAGCATATTGTCCATGTGAGAGCTGTTGACCACAGTGAAGAGAGGAGCCATCTGGAAAAGGCACAATTGGTCCATCTGGCCCGCACAATACAGAATCTCCCAGTTTAATCAATAAGTCTCTTCCAAGTAAGTTCACTGGAGTGTTAGGTGAACATACTAATCAATGTTTCAGTCTCTTGTTTCCCCACTTCCACCGATATGAGAACTGTCACAGGCGGACTCCGTGGAACCCCTGAGAAACCCACAGTTCTTTCTGACAGCCTTGTCTGTTGTGGTGTTGTAGTAATGGTGAAATATGTGGTTTCAGTATCAACCAAGAAATTTAGGTAGACTTTTCCCACCTTCATAGGCAGCATGGAATCTGCTGCTGATGTTTTCCTCAGAGGTGTGTCAATATTGAGAGGGCGGGCACCACTCCTTCTTTGAGTACTGCCCTGGAGGTGGAGCCAGCTGTGGATTGGGTGGAACCATCCACTGTCCAACCCCTGTTGGAGGATTGGGGCAGCCTCTCATCCAATGGCCTGGTTGTCCACAGTTGCAGCAGACATCCCCCTGGTAACCTCTGTTTCCACCCCTTCCTCTCGGTCCAAGCCTCCATGGTCTCTGTCCGCGTTGACCCCTCCCATGTCCACCCCGTTCACGCCCCGAACCATAGTTCCTGTAATTAAAAGAAGGATATGGAGGCAGAGGAGGGAAGGCCCCTCCTTGCCATGAGTTATTAGCATATTCATAAGGAGCAGACTGTGGAGCTGCAGACTGTGGAACTGAGGGAGGAGCAGCTTGCGCTCGAGCTATCATTACATGTTCAGTTTTTTTGTTTTTTTTACTTTTCAGGCTTCTTTTTGCTCATTCTAAATTTTATTTCCTGCAGCTGCAGCATAAGCAATTGAGTTTGCATTTGTTCATTTCCCTACTTTTTCCTTCGCTCCGCATCCTGTGCTGTTAACAAGTGATGTAATAAATGTTTTTCTCATTTAGCAAAATCAGTGCCTGGACAGCTTAATGTTTAGAATGACTATAAAAGGCTTTCTATTCTATTCTATTCTATACCAGGACCAGATTCATGCCGTTCTACAGGCAGAACGGGATAAATTCCACTAGACTATACTCCTTTTCTGGCCCCATGTTACAGAGCGTTTTTTTTTTTTTTTTTACTTTCCACCCATGGAGCCCCAACACTCTTATTGAGACCGGACAGACAGATCAAGGAAACTTAATTTATGTGTGTGTGTCGTTTTACTGACTCCTCAGGCAGAAGGAGAAAAAATAATAATCTAGAAAGAGGCCAAAGAAAAAAGAAAGACACAACTACTACTGTATTCATCTCTTCATCTCACCCTTGCTTTCTTTCAACTGAAGTTACACGTCCATTAAAAGAAATAACAGATGCCAAGGACTGGACCCCGGTTGGGTCCGTCCGATTTTAGTGAAAACCACACCCAAGGAGACAGCTCTACCGTTTTTTCTCCTGGCAATTAGCAAAAATGCACATCAGCAAAATGGAGGAGTACGCACACTCTCGGTTTTAAAATTCTTTAATAAAAGCATCCCATGCTTTTATTTTTTTACATTTTCGCATGCATTTCATCTTATTACAACAATTTTAAAAGATTAGTTTCCAAAGAGAGACACTTTTAATTTTATCCCTTCAATTCAACTTGTTCAATCAAAAATTTTAATGACGTATTCTGGATCTACTTCATCAATTCATTCATCCTTTTTTATCATACTCAATATGCAGAATTTAATGAAATAGGTTTCTGCTCACCTTATTCAGTTGGGCCCCCGGATGAATGAACAAATGGTTCGATCCTAAAGTCCGCTGTTACAACTGATCTGCATCACGTGGGAGTCACCAAATCGTCGGACTTACACCTTCTTTAAGTCCTGCTGCGTGCGCTTTCTCCCAACACCACTTTCTGCTGCTCTTTTCCATCTCTCATCATGTGGCGGGTGCTCTGCCACCACAGTGCCCATTACGATCACTGGCGCTCTATTTCTGTATTCTTTTCCTGTTTATCCTTCCAACCTGACCTCTTAAGCCAACTTGCTTCTTTTGCTTTCTCACCTGCTTCTTCATTTAATTTCTCCGCAGCCCGCGCTCTATCCCAGCAAAATCTTCCCAGTGAGGTCTGTTCCTCCAAAGTCTTCCCCTGCTCTTTAACCTCTTTTTCTATCTTCCTTCTCATCTGTCCTACAACTTTCTGCCATTCCTTCTCTGACACCGCAGTTTTTATTACACCTTCACTGCGATCGTCCGCCACAAACCCCAGCCATCATCATCTTTTTCTCGCTCAAATTCACCTTCCATTTTTTATTTTGCCTTTAACTATGTGTCATGTACTTTATTCTGTAGGTCTGTACCGCGTCAGCTTATATAAATATTATCAAAGGGGATTAAACGTCTGACGAGGAACAGTTCATAAGAGTCTGATTGTCTGCGGAATCAGAATTAATATTAATAATAGTTTTTCTAAATACCCGATCTTTATCCCGAGATCAAGTTATTATATTAACTAACAGGTCTGTATATTACGGAGTCAGACCATTTATGTAATAGTGGTTTCTAGAGCCTGATTTTATCTCGAGATCAGGTTATGTTTTAACTAAATTCTGGCCAAGCTCACACTTCAGTCAGCAACGTGTCAGTGTGCACAGACACCAGAATTTTATACGTTTGTTGATGTTTTGGTCATCATCTGCCGCTTCTGACACCGAAGCTGAGCTGTCATATTTCAGTTGTTCAGAGCCAGGCGGAGATAATTAACATTCATACAAACATTCATCAGGTGGTCCATACCGAGTGTACTATAAGCTGAACGCCCTTTGGTGACTCTAATTCACAAACTTGTTTCTATTCACACAGTATCCCAGCCGTCCCGCCGTTTCCAAACGGTAGAGGGACCACCATTCACTTCACGCAGACTCTTGCTTTCGCCCTAGTCACCGTTTTTTATGCTAGTTCAGGTTCCCCAGTTCCCGGCCCTTTAACCCTGGCTTCCAATGCTTCGTCAAGTCACTGTGTGAGTCGCCACTCTCTGAGAATCTATTTCGGGGTTCCCCAGTTCCCCGGGCCCTTACCCAGCTTTCCCAATGCTTCGCCAAGTCACGGTGTGAGTCACCACTCTCAGAGAATCTTTATTCCTCTAATTCCCGGGACGGCGTCCTTAAATCTATTTTATCTAATTAAGGGACGGCGCCCTTCTGCATTCTATTCCAAAGACGGCTTCCTGATTTTAAATCTAATTCCAACAGGGACAACACCCTTTGGTGTAAAATTGCATGAGCTGACTCGAAACAGACAAAAAACAGACAGCAAGGGCAGAAAAGGGAAGATAAAGTATACAAGCACATAAAGACAAGAAACATGGAGGGTGAATTTGACGGGGAGAAAGACGATGACAGGTGGGGTCCGTGGCCAACGTTCACAGTCCAACTCTTGACTTTAGATACGGTTGCCAAACAAGTCTTCCCGGAGAAAGAACATGAGTGGGTGTTGAAAAGGTTGCGGGAGGATGTAAAGGAAGTGGTGAGACAGATAGGAGATGGCATGGATGACAGAGGAGGATCATTGGGTAAGTGGTGCTGGGATAATGCTAAGGCGGCTGAGAAAATGACACAAGAGGCAGACAAGAAGCTGCAGGAAGCAGGGTGGCTTGGCAGAGGTAAGTGGAAAGACAAAAAGTGGCTTTATGGTGGCAGAGCGCCGACCATTTAATGAAAGAGAAAAATGGCAAAAGTAACCCTGCAAAGACCCAACCGCTTCCGAACCCGAACGTATCTCCGCCGCCTCCATACGCACCCACTGCTTCACAACAAACGCAGGGCATCTATCCAGTCCTTCGGGTAAACCACCGAGAGGTCCACATATCATACCTGCCCGAGCAGCATGGTGCAAGCAATGAATCCAGCTCGATCACATCCTCTCAGGAAACATACACTGCAGACTAATTGAACATGAGGGGACAGAGAGAGCAGGCGCAGAAAGCCAATGCTAATTCCATCCGTCTGACTCCAAAAACAGAAACTGAATCCCCAGCATCGAGCATGAGTGTAACCGAATTCACCCACCAACTCCCAAATACGTCCAGGGTCCCAGGGGAGGTGGAATTAGTGGTAAGGGGGGTATGGCAGCCACACCAGTCAAGGGAAACGTCCATGTCCTCCCTACCTGACGGTTCCTATAATACCACTCACAACGGCTCCCTAGGGTCCCAGGGTAGCACAGGCATCAGAACAGGATGAATTTCCCCTTGAGGAATACTCTTCGTTACCACAGAAATTGAGCGTACAGATAGCAAAGGGACATGCTATGACATTGAGACCCAGACAGGAGGCAACAATGTACCCCTTACTTAGCTGTACAGGGAATATGAGCCAATACAAACCTTACAATTTGGCCGATTTAAACAGCCTTGTGTGACAGCCTTCCGCCATTTCTAGAAGGGGCAATCCTCTGGCTGTCTGCACTACACAGTCGTACTGCAGGAACCATCTTAGCTCTAGGGGACTACAGAGCGGTATCCGGCAGATGTATGGCCTCATCTGCCTGCAGAGAAATAGAAACCACGGCAGGGACCACATCCTTGTGAAACTGGGAGCTACCATACTTTGTGGGCCTGATAATCTACAGGTTATCTTGTCAGACGGCAATCAGTTGGAGTGCAGCTCAAGTCCAGAGACTGGCAAAACCCAGTACCTATTGCAACCTCTTGAGGAACCACTGGCTGATATCTACTGGGCTCTCCTCGAACCTGACACACCGGCACATAGAGGCATTCTCTCGGGATATCTCCTATGGAAACCCTGGATCTCCTCCCTGTTACCCTACATACCCCCACCTGATCCACCGCATGTTACTCTCTATTACGATCGGAATAGTAACGACTGTTACCAACAGGCGTTCCAAGAACAGATAGAGGGTTTAAACTGGTGTATCTCCACAAAAGATATATTTGTCGCTCCAGAAGGTGTAGTCGCTCAGGTTATCCTCACAGAAGAACAGCAACCCTGGTTTATGATGGACCAGGATGGCGCCCCACATATCTCCTTAGCACTGCATCAAGGACATCAACCCAAAGAGCTGGTTGTTAAAACGTGCACTAGCTCCGACTGATTGGGCGCAGACTCATATGCCTCGTTTTGTTTTCCCCCTCCTCTAAAACATACCGTATTCTAATCCAAGGTCAAGATATAACTGTTCTACAACATGAACACATTTCGAGACACCATGGGAGAGAAAAAAACGATCACCCCCTAGCCCCGCTGTTAATGAGGTCCTACTTACACCCATGGTACCTGTCCCTAATCCCTATGTAGCATTAACCAACCTCGATCCGTCACATTGTTGGTTTACGTGCGTTGATTTAGCGCATGCATTAGCTTGCCTCCCATTACACCTAGACTGCCGTGATATTTTCTCGTTCAGTTTTAGAGTGCGTAGACTTCGGTATACACGTCTTCCGCAGGGTTTTGCACTCTCTCCAGGGATTTTTAATCAGTTTCTTAAAGACGTGCTCTCTGATTGTCCATTGCCTCCCTCTACGACTATGATTCAGTATGTTGATGATTTACTTCTAGCGGCTCACACAGTGGACGCCTGCTTGGAAGCCATCGGTACTGTCCTTCAACACCTGGCCACTAAAGGGTTCAAAGTTAGTAAGACAAAACTACAAATTTGAGTAGACAGGTTGACTTTTTGGGGAGGGTTATTTCCCAAAAGGGCACCGGTATGACACCACAACATAAAAACCCAGTGTTAGCCCTTCCTAAACCAGAAACAGTTAAGCGGATGCTTTCTTTTCTCGGTTTGACCGGTTACAGCCGCACATACATTCCTGCCTACACTGACCTGACTAAACCCCTACGTGACCTTGTAAAGGCAAAAGGCATGCACAACCTAAAATGTACATTGGACTGGACCTCAAAGGCAGAGGCTGCCTTCATCAGTCTTAAACAATCTTTGTGTACAGCCGCTGACCTAGCCACCCCAGACTACACACTTCCATTTTACTTGGATGTTTCTGGCACAGACACAGTCGCTAACAGTGTACTGTTCCAGGAAAAAAGGGGAACAAGAGTAGTATTGATGTATGCCAGTGTACTACTAAACAACATGGAACAGAGACATCACGTATGCACCAGACATGCGGCAGCAGTAGCAAAACTGATACAGAAAACCGCACACGTAGTTATGGGACATCCATTCAAAGTTTTGACATCACACAGCGTGGTAGCCTATGTAAACTCACAAATTTTCACCTTATCCCCACTAAGACAACAGAGATTAAGCAAAATTATGGAGGCACCCAACATCACATACACACATGAAGGAATAAACATGGCAGAAAGAATGTCAACAGGTACGCCACACACATGCGCAGAAGACGTACAACTACAAGAAAAAATCAGACCTGATCTTCAATCGGAACCCATAATGGGTGCCACCAATCTGTATACAGATGGGTGTTGATTTAGACATGACACTCTCGGCCTACACAACAGGAGCAGTTCACATGGAACTAAAACAATGGCTGAGAGCAGGATTCCTAACAGCAGGTAAGAAACCAATCAAACATGAAAAAGAAATGAGAGAGTTAGCAGATGCTTTGTTACTATCCAGCCGAGTGGCGGTAGTCAAGTGTAAGGGGCACGACAAAACCAACTCAGTAACAGCCAGAGGAAACCATGAGGCGGACCAAGCAGCGAAAAAATGTGCTGGGTATCAGGAAAAATACATCATGTTGTGTGCCGAGGATGAGACGCGACCAAACGTAAGTGAAATAGTGGAACTACAAAAGGGGGCCTCACCCCAAGAGAAAAAAATGTGGAAAGCAAAGGGAGGCAGAAAAGATGAACAAGGAAAATGGATTCCGGATGGGAGACCAATACTCCCTCCAGGTATTAGGGCCACGGCATTGGAAGAAGCCCACGGAATAGGGTACGTAGGGGTAAGTCAAATGATGAAAAATCTTGAACATTGGTGGCACCCGTTCATGAAACAGCAGTCACCAATTGGACAAAATCATGCACAATCTGCCTTCGATACAACAGCAGACCCACATTAAAACCAGAACCAGGACATTTCCTTGTGGACACAGAGGCGGGAAAAGAAATAATCATTGATTACACTGACATGCTTGAATCAGTGCGGGGACATAGGTATCTACTAGTGTGTGTGGACGCTTACACAGGTTGGCCAGAAGCTTGGCCGACAAAGTCAGAAGACAGTAAAGCAGTAATAAAATGTCTAATAAATCACTATATTCCGCGCCACGGATTCCCCAGCAAAATCCGGTCGGATAATGGGACGCACTTTAAGAACCAAGACCTGCAGAAGGTAGAATCTATGTTAGGACTAAAACACTCCTTTGGGACAGTGTACCACCCTCAGTCCAAAGGGAAAGTAGAGAGAATGAATCAGAACATCAAAACCATATTGGTTAAAATCTGTGCACAGACTAAAATGAACTGGGTTGACGCACTTCCTTTAGCGTTAATGTCTATACATAGCTCGGTCATTCAAAGATGGGGCTTAACCCCTCATGAACTACAAACAGGGCGAGCATTCCCTGGACCACATACCAGGTTGCCATGTTCAGAGGACAAATTGCAGGGAATGTCGTATCGTGCATATTATAAGTTACTGTGCAGTCTTGTGTCAGCTTTCTCCAAACAGGTGCGGGACCACACAAACAACGGGCAGACCACGGACAACATCATTGAGACAGAGTGGGTTCTGCTCAAGGTCATCAAACGGAAGTGGTCAGAGCCAAGGTGGACCGGACCATTCAGAATAACCAAAAGAACCTCACACGCAGTGAGACTAAAGGGAAAAGGCGACACGTGGTTCCACTGGAGCCAGTGTGCTGCAGCGGAGGAGCCTCAACGCACCCTGCAGCAGATCCATCAAGAATTCCAGACAAATACAACAGAACACACAACGGAAGAAGAAGGTGGGACGCACCCTACACCTCCCACCCCAGCTAAAGGGGCAGAATAATCCCCTGGTGGTGAGAAAAACCGACACTGAGGTAGTCCACCCTCAGTGTTGAAGTGGATGTCAGGATCGACGTGGTTGAGTTTCCCTCCCACCAACCCAGCCTGCGGGACGAGAACCAGATGTCCGATCGTATTCTGTGCTGCATGATAGCAGCATGGACTATTGTATTGTTTGCTTTCGCTCTCAGTTTATTTTATCTAGCTTATTGTAACGCTTAACTTGTAACAAATAATGTATTCTACGACACGAATGCCGTGAGGAGTATCGGCTAGCGGATTGACTCTAACAGGTGTGTTTGTAACAAGCATTTTATGGTATAATTTTGAGTTACCTGGGCAACAGTCCCCCGGGAATGATAGATCTCGCCGTTCAGTCTCTCATCCAGACCTTCCCTCAGGCCCAGATAGCACAAAATGGAAAGGTGTCGTATTGTCCTACCCAAGCAAGTTGGCGAACTTATGATCTATACTGGTGCGTAGATCCCAGACTTAAAGCGTCGGCATCACCTAACTGTGGAAGTAGCTCTCCCCAGTCAGTTTACTCCAGTGGGAACCTGGAAGGGACAGGTGTATAGAGATCCCCCTCTTACCCCACTATTTTTCGTGGACCCAGGTAACGACATTCACAGGCAGTTGGAATCCCACTATGACCGGATTGGATATGGACACTCAAAATTGGTGGAGAAGTGTTCGTTTCCAGCGCGATTGGAGCTCCGGGTCTAACCCCATTTCTCTATCTCTGGGCGGCCTGGCGGGCCCACCCACTACATATGGGACTGGTCACTCATACACTTTTATGTTAGGGGCAGCTATATCAGGTAAAGACAGTCAAGGTTTTGTGACCCTATCGTTCGTAGATCCGCGCTACCTACAATCTCACCGGCTGCTGAGACAATAGATAACTCCACGGAAGGAGTAATAGCCCTAGATTATTCACAGTTAAAACCGTTAGACGTAATAAGTATGTCTACAGGTTACACAGATTCAAAAATTTGGCTTCAGTGGATGGCTCAGAATGCCAGAGAACAGAGCAAAGTGGACTGTGTGGCCTGTGCAACAGCGCGACCGCATTTGGCCACAGAACCAGCCCCTCTGCACCCGAACAACAAACTAGGCTATGATTGTAAGCGGCAAGAGCAGCCCCTCTTTCCACTCCGCCTCCTCCACCAGTTCCATCGTCAGCTTCCCAGCCTCTCGCATTATCTGACGGTCAAACTCTGGGGTTTCTTCTATGGGGACAGGGACAATTTCTTCCCCTGGATTAAGCCCCAATTTGAGCATTGTGGATAGGACCTCCAGCTTCCTGAGCTAGTTGCTGGAGAGGATCTCCAGCCTCCCAACCTCTCGCTCCAGGAGGAGCCCGCTACAGAGCCCTCGTCCCAGGAGGAGCCAGCGGCGGAGGCCTCGCCCCAGGTGGAGCCAGCGGCGGAGCCCTCGCCCCAGGAGGTGCAAGCAGCAGAGCCCTCGCCCCAGGAGGAGCCAGCAGCGGAGCCCTTGCCCCAGGACGAGCCAGCGGAAGAGCCCTCGCCCCAGGAGGAGCCAGCGGAAGAGCCCTCGCCCCAGGAGGACCCAGCGGCAGAGCCCTCGCCCCAGGAGGAGCCAGCGGCAGGGCCCTCGGCCCAGGAGGAGCCAGCTGCAGAGCTCCAGCTCCAGGAGGAGCCTACTACACGGGCAGAGCCTCACGTTCACTGTAACAAATATTTTTCCTGTTGATATTCTTGCATATATATTTATTTTTCTCCACCTGAACAGTCCATTTTTTAATAACTTTTTATAACTTTTAAGTTTTTATATTTATTCTCTTAATCTGCACTACTTGCCTGCAGTGTTTTGTTTTTGTTTAGTTTTGTTTTGTTTTTGGAAATTTCGTTGCACCCTTGTGGAGCTATGACAAATAAAGGATTCTGATTCTAATTCTGATTTGGGCTCTATGAAGCGCCTGATTCACTTTGCAGGCACAGGGAACCGACTGCAAATTACAACACTGGAAAAAAAAAGAAAGATAAAATAAAGAGCTTCACCAAGGACATTTGTTGTGTAATCATAACCATTTTATATGAGGCTTTTCAGAATATATTTTTAAGATTGGAAGATAATGCATTAGAATAATATTGAGGATTTTAAAAAGCCTGAAGTTGTTGAAAAAATGTATAGCAGTAATTAATTTCCACACTTCATGAAAGTTGAAACATTTTAAGGGCTTTTGAGATGAATAAGTCATGGGAATGCAGGACTGTTATTGCAGAAACAAAGGAAGCGTTCAAGGACAAAATACCTGAGGATATCAGGTATGATTTCTTTTTTTGTTTTAGTTTTAAAAACTGATTTTGGGGAATACTCATTGTTTTAATGTTCTAAGTGTTGAAAATTTGATGCCATGTGGAAGCAAACTTGTTCAACCAAAGTTGCACGAAGGCCAAGAACTGAATGGCTTTATGATACACAAGATATTCAACTCAAAGACAGTCTACATTAGACCATAAGCCAATCTTCCTCTTGCGGTAAGCTATTTAAAATGTGAGGTAGGTTGCATGTAATTTTCATTGTACTGTTGAAGCTTTGTTCATATAGGTCATGTTTACAAATGTATTTTTGTTGGTTTTAGCTTCACTGCACAGACTCAGTAGACAGCTCTATGGAATTGGATGCCCCATCAACTTCCATTGACCAAAGCACTAATTCTCCAAGTCAGATGAATTACCATATTAGCACAAGGGCCAGAAAAGACCAGACTTCATTGATACATGTTTCAAATTACCCGCAAAGTCCAACGTCACTAAAGCCCAACCTGAGTCCACTGACGGCGTGACCACAGTGAACCAAAGTACATCAGACTCCTGTGACAACTATGGTACCTACCTTTCAATAATGAGCTCTATCTCTGACCTTTCTTCTGATGAGAAATAATTAAATCAGGCAATAGTAGGTAGTTTACATGTTCTAAACTGAAACGTCCTGGCTTTTTTTTTGGTCTGTTTAAAAACTAAAGTAGAAAAATAAGCTAACAAATTAAAGCAAATCAGTTAATAGCCATAATCAGCAATTCACAATAGGTGCAAAGAACATAAAACATATGAGCTTTTCAAATTATAATAGTCATCTAGTGATAGCAATTTGTGGAATAATAGCAATTTGTAGAATAATGTTCTTATCCTCCCCCCCTTCCTCACCGTAGGGTTTCTACCAAGCCAAACCAAAGATCAACAAATGAGGTTCTACTTGAATGGGCATCTCAGATTGATACTAGCCAAAGATGTCGATTTAATATTAACAGGTCATCAGTCCTAGATGGAGCTCTGTGACGCTTCAGGTGAAGGTCCCATATTCCCAGCTACCAGATGTGTATCAAGTTTTCTGATGATTTAGGATTACATGAAGAGGCTGTGGATCTTGGTGGCCCACAAAAATTATTTTTATATTTGTTAATGGAGGCCTTAGCACAGTCACCAATGTTTGAAGGAAGCGATGGAAACCGGAACTTGGCTCTAGACAGTTCAGGTAAGCAGTATTTAAGTTTTTTACATTTTTTACATTTAATCATTTTAATTGTAGGAGTTTCAATACAGTTTTAAGGATTTTTGTTACCCTTTTGTCTTTGTGATAGATTTAGGGATGGGCTGAAGACAATGGGGGTACTGGATGCAATCACAATGTACCCAGAAAGTTTTAAACCCTTGATATGCCATGAACCATCCCCCCTCACTTCTGAAATGATGGATCAACTTTTCAACATCTGACTGTCTTTTGTGGGAAGCAATTGGAGAAGAGCAGAGGAACGTGTGCTTTCAATTTCACAAGATTACCTTCAAGAATTGGAAGGTCAGTATTCCTGTTAAATAATGCAGCTATGACAAATGGGTTAGGTGTTGCATCATATAATTGAATGTTCTTTGAATTGTCTGTACATCAAATGTGCTGTACAAAAGAACTTTCTTCGGGTGGGGGGGTGTTAGTAAAATCAATTGTTTATGCTGTATTTTTACGCTCTTAAAAACTTTAGTCTTTACCTTTTGTCTTTGGCCTATTCTTTTCTTTTCATTTGTTTCTGCTCATTTCATTTTGAGTATTGTGCTGCATTCTTACACTTCTTTTGTAGTCTGTCATGTACAATTGATTTTCTTTTTGTTTAACATCTTTTCTATTTGTTTTATACTTTTTTCTGTTTCCTTTTCTTAGTGGTACAATTACTAAAAGTTGCAATATTAATATATTTTCTTTTTTTTTCACATGTCTGGTAGAAGAATATGGACCCTCTAAATTTGGGAAACTACTTGGGTTTGCAACAGGTGCAACTGTCATACCTCTGTTTCTCCGCAGCCTTCAATTGGATTTTTGCATGAGCAGTCCATCAAACCAAGTCTGAAATTGCCTAAGGGAAACACCTGCATCAACTGCCTCAAACTGCCGGTGCTAGATACATATTAACATTTCAAAGAAAGTATGGACTTTGCATAAGGAAACACACACAGTTTTGGGAGAGGTTGATGAATAAAGGTTTTGCACATCATGTCCTGGGGATGATTTAGTTCAAACTGAGATTCTTTTTTATTAAGGTTTTGACATTTGTCAAATATACAAAATATAAGGCGAAGAAGTGTAATAAGCCAATTTATTTTGGAGGTTTTTATTTTTGTTTTATAATGCATACATTTTTTGGGTCAAAAGTTATTCTCAATCTCAGACGTTGTATGTTGTCCTGGGAATCAGCAAAAACAGTTTAATTGTTGTTCTTTTATAAGTATTTCAATTGTTAACTACTTCTGCTGATTTTCCAAGTTATTGAATTCTGATCAATATAGAATTTCAAATGAAATGGGATTTTAATCTCTTTTTTGAGTAGAACACAATTTTACTCAAAAAAAAACCCATAGTTTTACAACAAACTTTATGTACAATGCATCGTATGTCCAATGAGTCAATCAGACCCATTAACTTACCAAATTAAAGATGTAAACAGAATTACAAATTTCTGTAAATATATTAATTTTGCTAGAATGAAATTAGATCATTCATTTTCTGAGCTGGTGAGTGAAGATGGAGTTGTCGTTTCACAAACGTAGTCTTCGCTGGTTATATCCAGTGACCAGGCACAATATAGACAGTAAATTAGGGGAAGAGCGACCAAGTTTAATATTTAATATATAAATCGCCATAGCAACAACCTGATTTTACAAGCTGTTGAAGTTTGCCTGAACATTTCCCTAGTTAACACAAATTAAAGGAAGAATATTTTAAAATGATGACTCAGGACCTTCAAACCTTGTCAGTTTACATTTGTTTCAACTGTGCAGTATAAATTCAGCTTCTTTTGACCTCCAGGTCCAGCAGAGGAGGCTGAGCAGCTCTCTTCATTGCATCTTTAAAATATCTTCCTTTAACTCCGACTTTTGTGTTGCTAAAATTACAGGAACTAAAACTAAAAAAGTTTGTCAAAATGTTTGCATAAAATAAAGTCTGGTATCTATTTTTCTTTGTGTGTAAAATGATATAAACTACAACCAATAAGTGAACACAAATCTCCATTAATGAAAACCAACCAAGCCTTGATTTTATTTGATTGCACTACCTAGTGGTGAGAATAGAATAGAAGTACTTTATTCATCCCTGCAGGGAAATTACTTTGCAGTTGCAGCATACAGACAAGGAGTAGTAGTCTAAATAAAATTAAATATAAATTACTGTAAAATGTAAAAATGATTTAAATTATTTGTTCAAGCAAATGTGCAACAGATGCAGTTGTGCAAAGTTTAACATATAAATAGTACCAAACAATGAATTATGTTTTATTGTACAGTGAGATGTGGCAGGAAAGATTTTCTGTATCTGTCCCTTCGACAGCGGAGCTGAAGCAGTCTATGTGAAATGTGCTCCGCTGTCTGTCCACTGTGGACAGGGTGCTCCTTGTTGTCCATGATAGACAGCAGCTTCTGCTGTGTCCTCCTCTCCACCTCAGTTTCCAGGGACTCTAGTTTTAGTCCTAGTACAGAGCCAGCTTTCCTGATGATTTTGTCTAGTCTATTCGAGTCGCTGGCTCTTATGCTGCTTTCTCAATACACAGCAGCAAAGAAAATGGCACCGGCAGCAACACTTAGATAGAAGGTCTCCAACATCTTGCTGCGCAGGATCTCAGGTTCCTTAGGAAATAGAGTCAGCGTCAGTGTTAGATGCCCAGTCAAGTCTGTTGCCAATCACCACTCCCAGGTATTTGTAGTCCTCCACCTCCTCCACCATCTCCCCCTTCATCCTCAGTAGCTGTGAAGGCGTCTTCTTCCTCCTGAAGTCAATCACCATCTCTCTGGTCTTACTGATGTTGAGACTCAGGTCATTATGCGCAGATTACTCCACAAATTTGTCGACCAGTGTCCTGTACTCCCCCTCCTCTCCATTGCTTATACACCCGACAACAGCTGAGTCATCAGAAAACTTCTGTAGGTGGCATGACTCAGAGTTGTACCTGAAATCAGTTGTGTACAAGGTGAAGAGGAAGGGAGAGAGCACAGTTCCCTGTGGAGCTCCCACGTCACTGACCACCACATCAGACAGGACACTGCCCAGACGGACAACCTGTGGCCTGCCTGTCAAGTAGTCAGTAACCCAGGAGATCATTGAGTCTTGGGCACCCATCCTCCGCAGCTTCTCACCCAGTAGCAGGGGCTGGAATGTGATTCTCACAGTGTTTCCTCCACCATCCAGGTGCACATGGGCTCGTCACAGCAGGAAGATTACAGCATCATCAACTCCTAAATGAGGCTGGTAGGCAAATTGTAGGGGGTCTAGAAACGTCCTCAGCTGGGCCAGGACCAGTCTCTCCATGACCTCCATCACATGATATGTGAGAGCGACTGGTCTGTAGTCCTCTGGGTCAGATGGCCTCGACGTCTTGGGGACAGGAAGCACGTGGGACGTCTTCCACAGCAGCGGGACTCTCTCCTGAAACAATATTAAAAATTTAGTGTAAATTGTAGAGAATTTCAGATCTAAGAAGGAACACAATCTATTTCTATTTTGGGTATCTACCTCGAAAAATATCCAAGACTACAGTGTTAACAGAAGATCAACAGAAAGGTGTTCCAGGAGGGATAATACTAAGATGTAATACATTTCTGGCACTTCTGTGACCCGTAAGACATTTAAAGTCACTTTTAAAATCCATTTTTGAGGTACACCCACAGTTCATTCAGAAATAAGCAGTTTTTTAATCATGCTGATTGAACAGTTGTAAAGGTTTCAGATACTGAAATGAAAAAGAGTACAAAAATAAAGCTAACTCCTTAAAGAAACTAAAAAAAAATTCAAATAAAAAATGATTTATTTATCCCAAAGGGAAATTAAATGGTGTTGAAGTAACTCATTTAACTAAGGAGTTCTGTAAGATGTCATTTTGCTGAGTCCTTGTCAGGGATTGACGTTGATTCAACTTGTTAGCATATGATCTTACATTGCCCATTATGATGGATGGTAGGGAGGGTTTGAACTTTCTTCTTCTCCTTCTTTTTCTCCTCTTTTGTCCATCTCTGCATCCTCCTTTTTTAACTCCTCTGGGATTTCTGGCTTCAGTGTTCGTATTATTTCTGCTTTTCCAGTGTTAATCGGCTGCTCCCTTTTGTTAACCACCTTATTGCTATGGTTACGCATTATAGCAAAAGAGCAAAATGTGTAAAAGTATAGGAAAAAATCTATCCAGCTGTACGGCATCTAAAACAACAAGGAATAGTTGTCCAAATAAGCTAATAAGAAGAACAGGAATAACATTTTGAAAAAAAAGAAAAGATCACAATGAAAGTTGAGGAACTACTCCAAGGTGCTCCCACATTGAGCAGCGCAATTCTAGACTCTTTAAGAAACAACAGTAATAAATTATTTTAAATGTGATAACATGACAGCCATGGTAATGATTTCTTTAGAGCTTCATGATTGATTCAAGGATCAGAAACTGCCTTTTCAAACAGTCTTTGAGAGTTTCTGCTTTGGTTTATCAGCTGGTCTGAGGAGACATAATGTCTCTAAGATGTTCTAAAAGGTGTCTGGGGCCCCTGAGGAAGTTCATCAGACCCTGATGAGGTGGATTATGAGCTCTAACAACTTGATTTTTCTCTCATTTGTAAGGATTTTCAGTAAAAAATTACAAAAGAAAACAAACAATTTGTTTCGGTTGTGGTGGAATCCTTGATCAACATCACAGAGTTTTCGGACTCTGACATCATAGAAGAATCATTCTATGGAACCTGAGGTAACAGTAGATCTGAGTGACATAGTTGATCTTGACCATTTCTCTACAAACCTTCATCGAGTGAACAACTTTTTAGCCTCACAGACTGAAGCAGAGAAAAACCTGAAGAAAATTTCAACAAGCGATTTAGAAAACATAACCGAACACGTCAGGTCAGTATATACAGGGAGAGAGATGTTTTTAGCTGCGCTGCTTTCATGACTCTGGAACATCTAGATAAGTGACTTAGCTTAATCAAATCAATCAAAAATACTTTATGTATTCCAAAGCTACATTAAATGCTGTTGGAGTAACTCATTTAACTAAGGAGTTGTTGTAGATGGTGATGGCTGTGGGACAAGCAAAGCCAACCCTCCTCTTTTCCTTTTCCTGCTACTCTTCAACTCCTGATCTGCTCGTTTAGTCAGGAAGCCCGCTAGAGGGATGTTGGAATTGGGGATATAATCTTGCTGCCATGTCTCAGTAAAACACATAATACTGCATTCCCGATACTCTTGCTAAGTAATTGTCAGGAATGGAGGAATCCAACTTGTTAGCTAATGATCTTGCATTGCCAATAATGATGGACGGCAGGGAGGGTTTAAAGATTTTCCTCTTTCTTTCTCTCCTATTTCGTCCTGCTCTGCATCCACGACGCCTCTTTTTTAACTCCTCTGGGATTTATGGCTTCAGTTGTCGTGTTATTTCTGCTTTTCCAGTGTTAATCAGCTGCTGCATGTTGTAAACCACCTGGTTGCTATGGTTACGCATCACAACAAAAGAGCAAAATGTATAAAAGTATTGGAAAAAAATCTATCCAGCTGTACAGCAACCAAAATAAGCAGCAATAGTTTTCGAAAAAGCAAATTTTCCTAGAAAAAAGGAATGAAATTTTGAAAAAAAGGATAGAAAGTAGAAAACAGAATGAAAGTTGAGGAGCTACTCCAACGTGTTCCCACTTCAAGTGGCGCAATTCTAGACTTCATGTAGAAATAATGTAGAAACAGAAAACTTACATTTTATTTAGGATTAGGAAGTCTTGTTTAGTAGGTTCAGTATAACTTAGGATATGTTCATAGATGTGTGTTTTTGTCCTTTTTCAAAACTCAAAATGAGTTTAATCAACAATGCTGACCTCTATCCACATTATAACCACAAACTTTTATGTAACATTTCGAGATTTTACGTGAGAGACCAACTCAGAGTAACGTAAAATTATAAAAGTGATAAAAAGATGATTTCTCATTTTAAGATCTTAAATGCGCTTTCTCTCCTTGATTCATCCTTTTTGTTCCAATGAGAATTGAAAATCTCTGAGGTTTCTCTAGGCCACTTTTGCACATCTGAAGACTAAAACTATAACTTTGAAAAATAGTTTCAGCATCGTCTATTAAAAACTATTTGAAAATTAGGGTTTAAGTTCTGCCACATAGTTCTTTCAAATAGTTTTATATATTGTTGGTGTAAACCTCTAAATTGTGTCTGTTGGTTGTTTTACAACAGTTTTAAATGTTTTCCAGCAGCTTAGGGTTTGTCTCAGTTTGTCCTTTATTTAGCTTCATACATTTCCGTCAACTCTAAACAGCTTTCTTGTCTCTCTTGAAGTAAATTATCCCACACCATGACGCTGCCACTATTTACTAATAAATTGAGTTACTCTATACACATGGTTATACCTCAGAAAATGAGAGTAAATGATTCTAAAAACAGTTTTAAACATCACTTTTCAGATTTTAATTTGCAATTAGCTTTTAAAAACCACAAAACTGTTAAAAAAGAATATTATATATTATAAAATATTAGAATATATGAATATAGAATATGATGTCTAAAGTTTGTAGTTAAATGAAAAAAATATTAATTTGATTTTTTATACAGAGAATATATACTTTTAGATTTAAACTTATTATATTAAATTATTTTGAAATGTTTTAATTTCATTAAATAATTTCTGGTGAATCGCTTAAAATTATATCCTATAAAACATAATTGTATCTATAATGTGTATCGTTTTTGTAACAGTTCTGTAAAATAACAGTTTTGTTTCCTTTAAAGTTTTAAACACAAATTTGTTTCTAAAATAGATTTATGATTCCTGAAATGACTAAATATAAACAGTAACTTTATATTTTCCTATATCACAGAAATCCTGACGTGAGGATGAGTTCAGGGAACTCCAAAGATCCAGGGAGCTCCGTCTCCACCAAGGAGCTGATGGATGAATTTGACCTCGTTCTGGCAGAGAAGGGGGTCAAGTTTGACAACGTTGGTCCCTTTGACTGGGACACTGTAGAGGAGTTTCTTAGGGAGAAGCTCAACTCCTCTCCTCCTCCATCACTGATGCCTCGTCTTCCTCCTCTTATCCCTGCTCCACTACAGATCCCGGGGAAGGATGGAGATTCTCAGAGCGTTGTCTCTGATATGGAGGAATTTGGATGGTTCCTTGCTGAGAAGCAGGAACTATCTAAGTACTTAAACACGACTGATTGGAAAATTGTGGACGAGGTTCTTAGGGAGAAGGTCAGCCTGTCTCCTCCTCCTGTTATCCGTGCTCCACCTGAAAATCTAGATGTGGAGATGAGTTCAGTGGATGATGAAGATTCAGAGAGCTCTGACTCCCTGAAGAGGTTCATGGAGGAATTTAACTTGACCCTCAGGGAGGAGTTTCAAAACGATGTCTCCACTGACTGGAATGACATAGAAGACATTGTTATGGAGGACGTCAGCTCCCTTCCTCCTCCATCACCTCCTTCTCATCTTTCTCGTCCTGATTCAAGGATGTCCATCTCCAGTGGGGAGCTCATAGAAGATGCTGATTGGCTCCCTCCAGAGACAAGGCCACAGTTTGAGAACGTGGCTCCCACCGACTGGAACATGATGGAGGAGTCTCCTATGGAGGTGTTCCTCTCTCCTCCTCCATCACTGACAGCTTTTCCTCCTCCTGTCTGTCTTGCTCCACCAAACTTCACCCAGACCAACACTGTGGTCAGTCTGGGTGGATTTCAGGATCATATGTCCTGGCCTCCACCTCCAACATTTCCTCCTCATGCTGTTCCTGCCATGCCTCAGCTGATTAACAACCCCCCTGACCTGCCAGCAGGAGGCGCTCACAGTCAGGGAGAGGTAGGACGGTGAAGGGACAGATGTCTCCTATAAATAAATATAATAATCAGTGTTTATGAAGTATTTTCAAATCTAGATAAATGCAGAGATGAAACTGTTATTAGGAAATATCATCAGGAGTAAAAAAAAATTTTATTCTTTTACAAAATGAAGCTAAAAAAAGCTTTTAAATTAAAATCAGATTTTTGTTTACGTCCATTTCATCCTGAACTAAACATATAAGATTAAATAGGTGAAAATTCATGAAATATTTCTTATAAAAGAAATGCTAAATATTTCATTATAAAGTGTTAAAACACTTAAGAAGTGTTAGAAATACTAAAGCACGGTTTACTGTAACCTGCTGAGTTTTCAGCCCAGCAGCTTGTAACTCGTCTGTTTTGTTCTGTTTTCAACCTTCAGATCCTGAACAGGTTCTCTGTTGCCAACCTCCCTGAAAACGCTTTCCTGCAGCCATTTGGAGTTCTGTAAGTAAAAAAATATTCTGATCAACAAAGGACTATTGTGTGGAGCTTCTGTTTTTGTGTTTCTACAGTCATGTTTCTGTGATTCTGTGCAGGAATGGTCAAATATTGTACAGCGTCGTCCCTCCATCTCAGCAGAACGTTTGCACATCAAAGTAAACTTTTTATGGATTATTTTCTGCTCTCATGTTCTGCTTTAGTGGATTAGGTTTCTATAGGGATGTTTAGCCTCTTAACCTATGAGATGGATTATTGTTCTGTTGTTTCTCAGCAGGAAGAGAAAGCGTGTGGACGAACAGGACGATGGACGGCCGTACGTAAAAAAGCCACCAAACGCCTTCATGCTCTTCCTGCAGGAGCAGAGACCGAAGGTGGTGGCTGAGCTGAACATCAGCAACAGTGCAGCTGTGAATAGCATCGTGGGAGAAAGGGTGAGTCTGATCGATCTTGGACTTTAAAGAAATCAGCATCAAATTAGATCCATCAAGAAACATTCATTCATTTTTTAAGTGAAAGTTAAAACTTATAATTCAAATTGAGTCAAAAATGGAATCAGAAACACTAGTAAATAACCGTGTGCTCTGTTAGGGACATAAGGAGTAATCAGATCTCTGATATACGATGGAGCTTTATTAGTGAGGGCTTTATATGTCAAAAGAAGAATCTTAAAATCTATTCTGAGTTTGACAGGGAGCCAATGAAGGGAAGCTAAAATTGGAGAGATATGATCAGAACTCTTGCTGCAGCGTTTGGACCAACTGAAGGCTTTTAAC
>JAVLVB010000840.1:89215-104433 GCA_032876305.1 Orestias chungarensis | reverse complement strand
ATATGAGACTTGAAAGACATTTCCTGATCAAAAATAACACCAAGGTTCTTTACATTGTCACCAGATGCCAACCTGATTCTATCCAGGTCAAGTGGCTGACTAAGCAATTTCTTTTTTAGAGGTTCTGGTCCAAAGATAACAACTTCTGTCTTTTCAGAGTTCAAGAGCAGAAAGTTTAAAGTCACCCACATTTTTATGTTATCTAGACATGCCTGTAATCTACCAAACTGACTGGATCATGAGCAGATCATGAAACTAAAGTAATTCTGGTTAGTGTAACAGAGAACTGTTGTTTTTCCACAGTGGAGCTCTTTGCCAGAGGAGCAAAAGGCCAAATATTACGACCAGGCCAGAGTGGAGAGACAACTCCACGAGCAGCAGCACCCTGATTGGTCCAGCAATGACAACTATGTACGTGCGCTCTGTTCAAACATGGTCACATCACCAGAGATAAAACACTGTCAGCTGAAGTCTGACAATCAGATATGTTTCATTTTTAGGGCAGGAAGAGGAAGAGGGTGAGACGGAGGATCTCAGAGAGCAGCAGCACAGCCTGTAAGATGGATTTCTGTCATGTCAGCATGTGATAACTAGATGATTATGTAATTAAACAGTTCTAACCTGGTGTTTTCTCGTTGTTTTTTTATCCCCAGACACTCCAACAGGCTCAGTCTATTTCTCTGCTTAATCCCCGACTGTGCCTAAGTCAGACCAAGACCATCAAGGTCCAAAGCAGAGACTGATTTGTTTTCCATCTTCCTCTTATGCTACATAAAGTTTTGTTGCTGGCATTAACAAAAGCTTGGTTTCATGATTTTTGGGTGAACAAAGAACGCCATCATGTCCTAAAATGTATCTTCCCTCATACTTTACATTAAGTCATATTTCTTGTAATTATTAGTTACTAAATAGAATATAGTGAAATTATGTGTGGTTCCTTTTCTTTTACTAGTTGCCTCATATTTGCATTTTTCACTGAATAGAATCAAACAAAAATGTGAAGTTTATTGGGATGTTCTAACAAGCAACCTAGGAAATTATACTTAATACATACCAAACCACTGACCAATAAACTTCTCATTATAAATATAAGTTATGATTTAAAAGGTGAATAAAAATATTGTTTCACAGTTGATATACAAAAACTAGGAAAACATTTAAATCAGACTAAAAATAACTGCATAAATAAAAATGGAAATATTGTCTCAGAGACATTAAACAACCTTAGTTTGTTTCTGCATTAAGCAATTTGACTATTTTATGAATGAGTTTAACCCGTTTCTTTGTGATAGTTTTGAGTTTTATTTATTAAGTTTTAGCCAAAAACATAGTTTTCAATCTCTGTTTAGAAAGAGTATCATTAAACAGAAGCAGATCTTAACAGTTGGTTTTGATTTCATAACACAAGAAATGCATCATATTCTAATGAAGCCTAAAGTACTGTAACTTTTTTTATCAAGCAAAGATGGAATTAAATTTTCTCAAACATTTTGGGGGAAGAAAACAAGTGTGACACAATAAATAAATAAAGTGACATTAATAGATAATAATACATTTCTCAGGGAGCGGGAAATATGACTCGAGCAGAGGTGCATTGCATGAAAGGAATACTGATTTATTGCCAGGATGAAAATGGAACTGAACATAAAGACTGATTAAATACGGAACGGAGGTGGAAACAAACAAACCAAGGAATGACGCGGGACAGGAAACTAGAAAGTAAAAAAGGAACAAAACTAATGGATAAACAAACCAGCGCATGATGGGAAATAAAAGGTTACAAAAAACAAACTAATAAACTAAACAACCATGAGGGACGCAAGAAAAACCGGAGACAATGAGGAAAACAAACGACTGATGAAATAAACAAACTGAATGAGCAAGGACAATACAAAAAAGGAGAGAGAGAAATCAGCAACAGAGAACCAGGTGAGCAGCAGGGGGAACTTACTAGGAAAAATGAGGAATGGAACGCAGAGAACAGAGCAACACTGAGAAGTAAGGTAACGGATGATCCAGCGGTGAGTGAACGAGGGAACCAGGCTTATATACTGAGGAGAAGAAGGTGGAGCAGTGAAGAAGATGAGAAGACAATTAATAACAGGTGGAAAAGATAATGAGGGAACCCAATCTGAGGGAAAACACAGAGAGAAAGAGAGAGGGAGGACAGAGAGCAGGGGGAACTGGAGAACACAGAAAAGAATAGCAAAACAAAGACTCAACCAAAATAGAAAATAACCTAAAGAAAACAATAACTAATCATAACAAAGTAAAACAAGACAACTACAGCAAAGCAAACAAAAACACAGACCATGACAAAATTGACAACTTGTGAAATAAAACAAACATCGCAAAATCATAATGCAAACATATTTGGTTCATCAGTTCAGTCAGAATAAAATAATTAAAAAGTAGCTAAACCCATTATAAGGTCCTTCAGATACCCTCTCTGCATCTTATTACTGCACTACTTACATGTAAACATTAATGTTGTTGTTCAATAGCATTGGAACAATTTTCTGCTAAAACATGGAGATAAATACACCATTCTGTGCTGATCCTACACATTGACCTGTGGGTTGTTTGAAGGTGCAGAATTAATATTAATCATCATTACGAAACAGATTTGTATTAATTAGTGAACCATTTCATTTTTCTGAAAATGGTTGTAATGTTTTTATTATATAAAGGAAACTCAATGTTTGGTGATTACAAACTGCAACTTTAGTACTGATATTAGGACTAAAACAAGGGAAACTTCTAGGACGCATAATGTTACATTTTAAGAACAACCTTTCAGATGGAATAAGCAGGAATTACAATTAATTTCCTTAATATCTCAAAGATAATTTTGCTTTAACAAATATTTTTTACCAACTTTAAACTCTCACTCATTCACTTAAACTAAAAAAGAAAAACAGACAAATACTTCCAGGTAGGTAATGTGGAAAAATTATAAATTTGTAAAAATCTCAGTTTATTTATTGTTAAACTGACGCAAAACACGAAGGTTAATGCCAAGGAAACTGGGCCGTCTTGGCAAAATACAGTGTCGCATAGCGACTCTCCCAGTTTTTCTTAGCAGAGGCGGAGATAGAGTAGCTAGAGGCCGGGACAGCACCAAACCCCACTGAACTCTACATATATTTATGTATATCTATGTATTTATATACTTGCGTCTGCTTGTGTTTGGAGAGAAACCCACACATTCCATAGTGGGTTATTGCAGTTATGCCAGGCAAACTAATGTGTTATAGATTAAATTTAAATTATACTTCATCCTTAAAGGACAAAATATACAATAAAAATGATTTAAATCATATTAAATAACTAGGATTTTTTCTAACTAGGCTCTATTGCACAGGTTTGTCGACTGGCATTCCAGCTTGCTGTTCATTACAAGTTCAAGAAACTTTGAATGACTGCTCCGTGGCTGGTCGTGACTGGTTTCAGTGGTTCATGACAAAGTAACTTAGCTTTGCCATACGACGCCCACATCCAACCCACAAACTAACACAATGTCATCATGTTTTTTAATAACCTTTGAAAGGTCTTGGACAAACTCAAATTTGAGGCAAAACATATATGGAACATGGACGAAACAAGAATCTCAACTGTCCAAGAGCCAGAGAGCGTCATTGCCAGGCGGGGTGAGAAAGGGGGAGGGTTGGCAACATCAGCAAGGGGTACCCTTGTGACTGTTGTATGTGTAGGCAACACTTTGGGCAACATCATTCCACCAATTTCCATCTTTCCAAGAGTGCATTTTAAAGCCCATTTTATCCATGAGGGCCCACCTGGTTGCATTGAGGCAGCCAATTCCCCAGGATGGATAGTGGAAGATGATTTTCTCCAGTTCCTGCATCATTTTCAGCGCCACACAAGAGGATCAGTGTCTTCTAAGGTTCTGTTGGTTCTGTACAACCATTCCTCCCATCTTTCTGTCAGGGAAATTGAATTTTGTAGATCAAATGGAATTGTTATGCTGGCTAGTCCACCCCACTGCTCACAGAAACTTCAGCCACTGGACCAAAGTGTTTTTGGCCCTCTCAAAGGTACAGTCAGCATATGCTGTGACTCCTGGAGGAGATCACACCCATACCTGGTGATGACCATTTATGACATACCTGGTATTGTTAAGTTAGTCTTTCAATGTCAGAAACACCAGTCAAGGTTGCAGCAGGGTTCAGCTGCACTGATATTTGGCCTTTTGATAGGAACAAATTTAATGACTCACACTTTACTCCATCTTAAGTCACATTTCAGACTGCTCCTCCAGTGCCACCAGGTCAATCTGTTTCCTCTTCTGCAGCTCATCCTGTGCAAGCTGGGCCCATATCCTCTTCTGCAACTCTTCCTGTGCAAGCTAGGCCATGTCCTCTTCTAGTCCATCCAGTCATTTCTCTGTTAGCCCTCCAATACAAGCTGGTCAGTCATCTTACCTACTCATGTTTCCTCTGCCAGACTTGTCTCTCTCAGCAGGACATGTGTTTTCACCTGAGGCCATCAGACCACACCCCAAAACTGGACCACAAAAAACAAAAAATGTGAGAAGAAAACGTGAGTCAGCCATCCTTACAGACACCCCTGAAAAGGAGACATTCGAACTGGAAAAGAAACCACAGAATGTAAGAAGAAAGCTGGTCCCGGACAGAAGCCAGCCACGAGAGAAAGCAAGCCAAAAGAGAGAGAAGAAAAAGCAGAAAACAAAGCACATAGATAGGGAAAGCGACTCAGAGGGACAATAATCATTTTGTATTGTTTGTTTGGAGAATTACTCCAAACCTAAAGAGGTGTGGGTGCAATGCATGCAGTGTAAGGAGCAGGCCCATGAAGCCTGCACTGATGGCAGTTCACTTCATGTTTGCCACAACTGCGAATCAGACAGTGAATAATTTTCTGTCTTTATAACCCAATAGTCCAACTTGATCATATGCTATCTGTTAACAGTTCTGAGTTGAATGTTTGGCCTGTTTGTATATAATAATTTTCAAAAAGTCCTAATTAATTGGTTTTTAATACTGCATTAGGTTATAGGCTGTTTTGTGTAATTGGAGTCTAACTTGGATTCATGAGTGTTCAGTTGTATTCAAGGGAGTTGTTTCATATCTTGTGTCAACTCTTGTGTCTTTGAAAGGATGTACCTGTTGTCTTTTCTCAACTCACTTGTCTTAATTCTTTATAAAAGGACCCTTTCCCAAGCTAGGTCTGCATATTTTACAGGTTTCTTAGGTTTCTTTTTACTACAGTTGCCAAAATTATATTTATTATATTCTCATGACCTCAGACAATGGACTTGTGTCTATTCTAGTTCTGTTAGATCTCAGTGATACTTTTGACACAGACGATCACAATATCCTCATAGAAAGGCTCAAACACACTGTGGGCATCAAGGGAACAGCACTAGGCTGGTTTAAATCGCATTTGTCTGATAGATCCCACATTGTTCATCTAATAGATTCGTTTTGAGTACCACAGGGTTCTGTACTTGGCCCAATTCTATTTACTATATACATCAGGGGTGCCCAACCTTTTTTGTCCCAAGAGCTACTTTTCAAGTAGCCAAGTCCCTGAGATCTACCAGTCTAGTGTCAACATCGCAAACCCCCACAGATCGTTTCCAGCCTGCAGTAACTACCCTCACAACACGTTTTGTTGTTGCCAGTTACCCATTGTACTAGCCATGATGCTGAACAGGAAAAGGGTATAGGGTTTAGGGTTTAGTTTATTAAGGGGAAATTCATGAAGCACTTGTCTGTTCTGAAATCCATCACCATCTCCTTGGTATTCTTCACATTGATGCAGAGGTTATTTTCTCTGCACCACTGCACCAGATGTTCAGCCTTCTATCATATTATTTAAGCTTCTGACCCACATGAAACGAGAACTCTCAGGAGATATTTACAATGATGTTTATTTAGGCTGATGAGGGGAAGGGGATCCGGCGGTGGACAGGAACGGGAGACAGCAACGAGTGGCGAGGAACGGGAAACAGCGGGGCGGCAGTTAACGGCAGGGAGCTGGAAACGTCTACGACGTGGGCAACCGGGAACCTTTGAACGGAGGAGTGAGTGGTGAGTTTCTTTCAGCAGAGACGGTGAAGCTGTAGTCCACGAGGTTAGCGCAGCCGATGGAGTTATGCTGGAGCGGGCAGACCGAGCTGAGCCAAGAGGAGTGGGGACCAGGTGGACGAGGGCAACCAGAGAGAATCTTGAGATGTATTTGAGTTCTGGAGATGAAGGTAACCTGAGGTGAACACAACAGTTGTTAGAGGCGTGGGAAAAACAAAGTAGCAAATAAAAATCTTTACAAGAAAGGGGGACAAAGGAGACAAAACGAGAAACATCCGAAGGCTTGAGACACTAGAGATTGGCACTGAGACTAGGTTTTACCGAGAGTAAACAAACACTCAGGCAACGAGTAGCTGATCCACCACTCCTCTTAAACTGGTTCAGCTCATCAGCGCCAACCAGGCGCACCTGGGGTGGAAGGAGCTCCAGCAGAGGAGGAGCACTGGTGACCCCCTGTGGCCAACTGGCTGAAAGAAACACCTTCTCTCTGTATTTGGATGTTATGCATATTTTTTATAAGGGCAAAGCCATATTAGTCAGCATCCATTTAGATGTGTATGACGTAATGACATCAGTGCCGATGCGCATGCACACTACCATGTTAACCTGTGTTCAAAATAAACGGCGGACTGAGAGTCGCGGGAGTTGTGGCAGCAAACAGAAGAAACGGTTGTGCAGAGTGTTGTTTTTCTCAAAGCTAAACTAACTGATAAAGTTATTCACTGTGAATGCTGAGTAAAACGCAAGTGCTGCTGCGCAAAGATGGCGAGTATTCCCACAACTCATCATTGTTGTGATGCATCCCACCCCAGATGTGTCATCCCCAAACTTCACTACATGACAGCTTTAATGTGTTGCCTAGAAGTCTAATGTCAGCAGGGTGAACAGGAGGGGGCTCAGCACACAACCCTGGGGTGACCCAGTGCTGAGAATGATGGAGGAGGAGAAAGTGTTATGGATCCTGACAGTCTGAAGTCTGTTTGTCAGGAAGTCCAGAACCCAGTTCCCAATTGAGGCAATGGGTTCAAGAGAAGAAAGCTTCTGCACCAGCGTCTGTAAGATTGTGGTGTTGAAGGATGAGGAGAAATCCAGAAACAGCAGATGGATGAAATAATTCCTGCTCTCCAGATGGGTGAAGGCTGTGTGGAGCACAGATGAGATGCTGTCAGCAGTGGAGCGGTTCTTTTGGTAGGCGTACTGATGGGGGTCCACGGGGACATCGTTAGAGTCCTTGATGTGGGTCATGACCAGCCTCTCGAAGCACTTCATGACTGCCGAAGTCAAGGCTTTAGGTTGGTAGTCATTTAGACCTGTCACTGTGGAGCACTTGGGTACGGGGACATTAGTGGCAGACTTTTAGCAGGTTGGGTCAGATGCCAGTGATAGTGAGGTGTCAAAGATGTTGGCCCATATCTCAGACAGCTGGTTTGCACAGTCTCTCAGTACCGCCCTGGTATTTTGTCGGGGCTTGCGACATTATGAGGGTTAATTCCTTTGAGTCTTGGTCACATCTGAAGTGTACACACAGATGTGTGTCACCGGGTGGTGGAGTGGGTCTGGTTCTGGGTGGTGTGGGGCTGGTAGGATCCTCAAAGTGTGCATAGAACTTATTTAGTGCATCTAGCAATGAGGCGTTTCTGGGCGTTTGCGTACTTGGCCCTCCCAATGCCTGCAGTCAGTTCTTTCCTCAGTTCTCTGAGTGCTAATGCCTCACCTATCCGAAATGCTGTGTCCCTAGCTTTCAGCAGAAATCTCACTACAGCATTTAGCCAGGGTTTCTGATTCGTATAACTAGTGACTATCTAAATGGTGGTGACATAATCAACACATTTGGAGATGAAATCAAGAACAGAGCAACTGTATTTCTCCAAGTCCTCCCCATATCAAATGTGGCCACCTATCTGTAGATCTGACAGTCTGTACATTGATAACAGTCCTGCTGCAAAGACGTTACAGTCTTGGTCCACACAGTCACTTTTTTCTTTGGTGTCCTGATATGTTTTATCAATGGACAGTATGCCGGCACCAGCAGGATGGAGATGTGGTCAGAAAGGCGAAGATGGGGTGAGGAAGGGCTATGTACGCACCACGAACGTAAGTGTAAACACAGTAAAGAATGTTTACTCCGCGAGTGGGAATGGTGACATGCTGGTAAAGACTGAGCAGAGTGTCCATCAGTTTCACTTGATTAAAATCCCCAGCAACCACGTAAAACGCTTCCAGGTGCTTCATCTGCAGGGAACTAATGGTGTCATACATGGTGTCAATTAATTCATCATTTGAATTTGCACCTGGTGGAATGTAAACAATGGTGATGAACCTTCATTTACATGGACAAAGAGCCGTCCTCCCCATGATTTTCCTGCTCTGAAAAGTTTAAAACTGTTGATCCAGAAGGATGAGTCTGGCATTTTGTTGTTTAGCTAGGTCTCTTAGGCAAAGAACAGCACTGTTCTATATCTCTGTAGAAAAACTAGACCTTAGTCTAGACAAATCCACTTTGCGGACATTTCCCAGAAAGAGGGTTAGGATGGGAGGCTTCTTTCAGCTTCACCAACACACCAGCCCGTTTACCCCTTTTCTGTTTTCGTGCGCAACATTTTCTTTTTACCGTTGATCCCTGCAATGTTCTGCACCTGCCGGTGGTACTCAGTAGCAGCTGTCTTCAAAGTTCAGCTTTTAGTTTTGGTGGTAAAATAACAACCAACCTGTCTCTGATGGCCTTCAGGTTGGTAGAGCTGTACTTCAGTTGTGAATCTAGCACTGAATAAGTTCCTTAATCATCATCACTAATAATAAAACAAAGCTTAATTCCAGGAGCTTAAGAAGCCGCTGCACCTCTGTGTAACGCCATAGCAACCAATAAATAAATAAATAAAAATAATATCAATCAAAAATCAAATAAAATAAAATGATCTTGGAGTATATCATTAAACTAAGGAGTTGTTGTAGATTGTGATGGCTTTGGGCAGGGCAGATCTTCTGTAGCTGTCTGTTTTACAACTAAGCTGAAGAAACTTCTGACTTAAAAGATTGTTGCCCAATAACAGTCACATGAAGAGGATGTTCAGGGTTGTCTATGATTTTCTTCATGTTATGTAAAATCCTTCTTTGCATTATAATCTCCAGAGACTCCACATTTGTCCCCACAACAGACCCAGCATGCTTTATCAGGTTGTTAAGCCTTTTTATGTCCCTTGCTCTCCTACCCCGATTAATGATGAAAAGAGGGAATGATACTCTCAACAACAGATTTATAGAAGATCTCCAACATCTTGCTGTAAACCTTGAAGGATTTTAGCTTCCTTGAGAAGTACAGACTGTTCTGTAGATGGCTTCACTTATATGTCTCCAGTCCAGTCTGTTGTCCAGATAAACACTGAGGTATTTGAATTCCTCAACCATCTCTGCTTCTTCTCCCTTGATGGAAATAGGGGTTAATCCAATCCTGTTTCTCGTGAAATCTACAATCATCTCTTTTGTTTTGTTCACATTCAAGAGGAAATAATTGTTATCACACCATGCAACAAAGCGCTTCACCAGGTCTCTGTACCCAGCGTCTTCTCCATCTCTGATACACCCGACAACTGTAGAGTCAGAGTGGTATGAATCCTTGACATTTGTGTAAAGCAAATTCAATGTCTTATTTTCTCTGGCAGAGCAGATGACAAACTGTTAAAATGTTGGCAGTGTATCAGAGAGTGATTAAAATCAAAATTTATATATAATATTTGGGTGCTGTATATGTATCTCAGCAACAATGGAACAGCTGATGGTGGAATGTAAAAAGCTACCAAAAAAACACTGGTGAACTGTCAAATGCTGTTTTTAGGAGACTCTAGAGAAGCCACAACCACAAACACACACAAAACAGTTTTACGGATCTTTATTTGTAAAAGTTAGACAGGAATGGAGCGCAGAAGATCAGGTCCTAATTGAGGGGTTATTTCCAAACTAGAATGTGACTAGGGGGAGCAGAGAAAACTGGAGGAAAAGGACGTGAGTTAGTGAGAGGAGTTCAATACTGACTGCAGCAGTATGGAGTCATTTACAGTTTGCAAGGAGTTGGATGAGTGAGGAGGGTTGTGGGAGTGGTGGTAATGTGTCTGGAAGAGAGCAGCACATAGAGGTGTAATGCAAAGGCAGTTCCTCGTACTACTCCAAACCCCTTACTCCCTTATATTCTGTATATTTTCTGTATATTTCGTGTTTATTACATTCTAGTTTATTTTAGTTCTTTTACTTAATTTAATCTATTTTAATATAAGCTCTTGAGTGGAACTGGACCGTGAGAATACAATTTCGTTCCACCTCATGTACCACATGTGTTGTGAATGACGATAAAGTCTCCTTGAATCCTTGAATCCTCTTGATGTGAGAGTGGACAGGCAGGAGATCCAGGGTGCTTTTGATGTTTTGCAGCAAGATGAACCCCAACCACCAGCAGTGAGGAGACCTTAACGAGGCTTCTCTGCTCTTCTTAAAGCCTCACAAATTGGTGGATAATGAACACCAGCTGGACCTTTAACCTGTCAACCTGTGGAAGGAAAGCACAGAGAAACCAATCGACTCTCCAGCACACAGACTCAAAAAACCCAACATGAACTATCTTGGTAAATAATATGGATGAAAACTTACTGCCAGTATTTAAATGTCTGGACTGATGAGATGACACTTCACAGTCACATGTCCTGAGTGACACTATCTGTTGTTGACAAGCAGTGCCAATCCTCCTTCTTTCCTTTTCCTGCTACTCTTTAAATCCTGATCTGCTTTTAGAATCAGCAAACCCGCCAAATCTTGCAGGCATGTCTCAGTAAAACACATAATACTTAATTCCCGATACTCTTAAAGAGTCCTTCTCAGGGATTGAAGTTCATCCAAATTGTTAGCTGATGATCTTACATTGCACATGAATAAGGATGGCAGGGAGGGCGAAAGTTGAGGAGCTGCTCAAATGTGCTGCCAACTTGCAATTCTGGAATACAGAATTTTTTCAGCCAGACACAGAGCTGAATTTTTTTTAAACCAAGAATGCAAAATACCCAAGCAGAGATTTGAATGTGATTTACCATATATATCAAACTTTTTTATCTGGTAAAAGGCTTCGGACCATCAAGTCCAGCACAACCCAACATGCCAACAGCTTCTTTTCCAGAGCTGTACCATTTCTCAATCACCTCTGAATCTGACTAACAATTTATTCACTTGCACTATGCTAATTTAAACAGCTGTACTCTTTATAAACTGTCAGGGTTGAGGGGTTTTCTGTAGTTCTCCAGGTTGTCCACTTCTGCTGGAGCGCGCCTGCCACACAGGTGTGTTCCATCTGCTAATTGCCAGAGCTGCTTAAGAGGAGTGGTGGACCAGACACAGTCTGCCTGAGTCTTAGTTACTCACCGGTAAAGTAGTCCTCACATCCATCCATCCATTGTCGTCCGCTTATCCCGAATAGGGTCGCGGGGGCGACAGCCTAACAAGGGAGATCCAGACTTCCCTCTCCCCAGCCACTTGGGCCAGCTCATCCGGGGGAATCCCAAGGCATTCCCAGGCCAGCCGAGAAACATATTCCCTCCAGCGTGTCCTGGGTCTTTCTCTAGGCCTCCTCCCGGTGGGACGTGCCTAGAACACCTCACCAGGGAGGCGTCCTAACTAGATGCCTGAGCCACCTTAACTGGCTCCTCTCGACGTGCAGAAGTAGAGGCTCTACTTTGAGTCCCTCCTAGATGGCCGAGCTCCTCACCCAATCTCTAAGGGAGAACCCAGACACCCTGAGGAGGAAATCCATTTCAGCCACTTGTATCCGGGATCTTGTTCTTTCGGTCATGACCCAAAGCTCATGACCATAGATGAGGGTAGGAACGTAGATGGACCGGTAAATCGAGAGCTTCGCTTTTTGACTCAGTTCTCTCTTCACCATAACGGACCGGTACAGCGCCCGCATCACTGCAGACGCGGAACCAATCCGTTTATCGATCTCCCCCTCCATTTTCCTCTATTCGTGAACAAGAACCCAAGATACTTAAACTCCTCCACTTGAAGCAGGACCTCCCCCCTGACCCGGAGAAGGCACTCTACCCTTTTCCGGCTCAAGACCATGCCTTCGGACTTGGAGGCACTGATTCTCATCCCAGCCGCATCACCCTCGGCTGCAAACCGCTCCAGTGAGAGCTGGGTCACGATAAAGGGTGATTTGCCAAGCTTCAGGACGGCAGACTCCAAAGAAGTCAACAGTCACCTACATCGTCCAGGAGGAGATTGAAACAGAGGATGTTTTTCAGCTTGGGGAACACATTGAGGAGACGCAGTTTGCCATTGTCAACCACTTTTCCAATTTGTTGGGGAGATATATATATATGTATATATATATTTATATATGTATATATATATATATATATATATATATATATATATATATATATATATATATATATAAAAATGGTTCAACCGGGGAGGCTTAAGAGTGTGACTCCCCTATAGTTGGAACACACTGAGAGAGAGAGAACAGGTTAGTGGCTGGGTTTGATCATAATGGGGACAGATCAATACAGAAATAAGCCACAAACCTTCTCAGAATGCACAGAAAGGTGACCATCTACTAATAAATACAATTAAATGTAAATAACAAAATTAACTAAACACAGCTAGCTTAACGATGAAATAATTTCCTGATAACTAAACAAAATTAACAATAACCAAATCACAAAGGGATAAAGAATTTTTAATAATAAAAAAAGCACTTCATGGGTTCCCCCTATTGGAATAAAAGATGGTATGCTCCTATCTTTCAATTTGATGGCTTTGTTTCAACCCAGTTTAGGTCAATCCCCACAGCACCAGCAAAAAAACACAATGTTAAGTGTTTGATAGAACTAAAAATTCAAAAGTTAATCAAATGTGCGCACTATAATTAGAAATGACCTACTTCAATAGTGTCAAATAAAAACAAACAAAAACCCATGTTCTCAATGCTGCAGTTTCAGTTACCGACCGTGTGGCTGCAGGTGTGCCCATCACAGCTTGCTTGAGTCTAAACTTTTGTTACAGTATTTTAGGCTACTGATATTTTTAAATATGGGTTAAAGCTTTATTTAGTAGGCGAGGGCCTAATTCCATTAACAGCTGTTCCTTTCTAGCCCAGATTCTTTTGTTAAACCCTTGAAAATCGATGCCATGTTGTGCTGTTTTCCCCCCCACATTGTGAATCTTAACTTGTGTAGAAATCCAAAACTATTGTGCAAATCAATGCGTTGTTATAAAACTCAAACATGCATATTCCTTAATAAAGAGTCTTTCTTATTAGTGTTTAGCCTAAAGATCTTACCTATTCAGTACACTGCAGTTATTAAAGTGTGTGTTTGACAGAAACCCTTAGCCTGTACTTCTACCATATTCTACCATACTTCATATCTGTCACAATTACACCTAGTTTAACACTAAACAGGGCAGGGTAAGACTAATGTATTTATACAGTACAACATAAAAGCCTACAATTAGTAAAGCATAGAATTAAAATAAAAAGTGGAAAGACTTGTATTAAAAATAAAACTATAAAAGCCATATCTGTCTATGACCAGGGAAGATTTCCAGGCCATACTAAACATTACATTGCTTCCTGTGACTAGCAAAATGTATGTCGTTACTGAAGTCTTCAAACATCTATAGTTCTTCTCAGGATTGTATTTGTTTTATTTTGCTATTACCAGAAATTAGCAAATGTTTTTTGATTCATCCTCACAGAGGTAATATAATTAGTAATGTATGTAATGTATTAGTTTTAACTGGTGTCTGGTCTTCAGGAATTATGAGACAGGTTTCCTTCTTCAAATGACTATGTTGTATTTTCTGGATGTTTAAGATGCTAAAACTGGTCACTGGTCCATCCGAACAAAAACAAAGGACCCACAGAAATAAATAGATAAATGGTATTGAAACTTTATGTTAATTGTGGGGTTACATTATTTTATAATTTAATTTGATCCCACGGGCACATATCAGTAAGTGAAAAGAGCTTAATCAGCTACCTATGGTGTATTTCATGATAACATTCTGACTCAGTCCTAGGTTTTACATGGATGGTCCCCACCTGATGACAGTGATTAGAGCATTGGCCCTCAGGTCCCACTGCTGTGGATGTCTCATGTGTTCCCTGCTGCTCCTGAGGACCAGTGTTGGGAGCACTGATAGATCATTATGGGATTGCTTTTTATGTGATATGATTGTTATTAGACTGTTATACGGCAGGTTTTGTTGCCTTGGTAATATTCTGTGTGTTTCTCACTTTGAGCCCCCCCCCCCCTCTCTAAAAGTCTCTTTAGGGCCCTGCAGGGTCAGTAATGCTCGCATCTCTGTAGTTTCTCTCACATTCCTCCAGAAACAGTAGTAATTTTCTCTGGGAGGTTTTTTCCAGCCAGCCAATCAGCAAATGCTCTGGTGCTGAACACAATTGGTTAAAAGTAGCTCGTCTGTGACGTCCCTGCAGCTGATTGGCCAGGACGGATCTCCTTGGCTGGAGATCCGCCTGTTACGTTTTCTCAGGGTGGGACTCATTTGCAGTCCAGGTTCCAGACCTGTAGAGAAAAAGCCCCTCATTGAGCAAATAGCCTAACAAAGGCTGAGGAGCAGGAGCCGGGATGTCGGCAGATTTCCCCGGAATGCAGCAGCTTTGCTCGGCAGGAGGAGCAGCGGAGCTCCGCCTCAGATCCGCTCTTTGTTGTCCAGCAGCTTCTTCTCAGGTTTGTCCCTTTCCACGTCTTTGGGCTTGTTGGGATCAGTCCCATGTTTACAGATGTTTCTGTAAATGAATGTTGTGTTGGAATAAATGAATGTTCTGTTGGAATGACTTGATTCAGGTCGTGTCTGATTGAAGGCTGGAGGACTTGCTCACATGAAAGTGCCTCAGGAAGTTCAGTTTGCTTTGATCCTCCATGTTTTCCTGCCTTCATCTGAGTCTAAAGAAAGCAACAGTATCTGTGCTGGGACATTTCTATATCCTGGGACATCTCTATGTGCTGGGACATATCTATGTGCTGGGACATATCTATGTGCTGGGACATCTCTATGTGCTGGGACATCTCTATGTGCTGGGACATATCTATGTGCTGGGACATCTCTATGTGCTGGGACATCTCTATGTGCTGGGACATA
>JAVLVB010000840.1:60728-78474 GCA_032876305.1 Orestias chungarensis | reverse complement strand
GAACACATGTGGAACAAGACGCTCACCCCCAGCAATGTCTACCACTTACTAACTCTGTTCTAAACATGCTGGTAGAGACACAAGTTCAGATTATTAGGAACAATAATGTCCAACTAAGTCACAACATTCACAATAAACATCTAATTAAATATTAGAGAATAATAAGGGCTGAGATTATTGATAATATGCTGAACAATCATAATAAACATCTAATTAAAAATTAGAGCATAATAAGGGCTGAGATTATTGTTAATATGCTGAACAATCAATAAGTTTTATGGAATTTTACCTCATGTTTGTATTTTATGCTTAAAAATGAAGCTTATTTGTTCCTTTAAACAGATTCCTTTGTGTTTTCCTTTTTCCTAATGAAAATTAGTTTTTAACCGCTTATGTGGGAAAGTAAAGGCTAAATAAAATTAATAATAAAAAGCGATTAATAGTAAAAATAATGGACAGATTAATCGATTATGAAAATAATCGTTAGTTGCAGCGTTAGAATAGACTAGTGTTGGTTAGTGTTGAAGTTCAACTTGTTTGTGCAACTTTGAAGGAAAAGTGGAATGATTAACCATGATTGTCTCTGGCCGCAGCAGAGACTTAAAGCTGGTTAGATGTCACTGGTACACTGGCAGGCTTCATTCTCTGCCTCCGTCTACTGTTGTTCTAATATGCAGAATGCTTCCACATGTGGAGCAACACAATTTGGCCCCTTTGTTGCTGTAACAGCTGCAGCAGTGCTTTGTTTCATGTGTAGCCGAGGTAATGTGAACGTAAATGTTCTTATTTGTCTCTGCTGATGCACACTTTGTCCCATAAACATAGATGTTAATGCAGTAAACAATGACACAGTAAATGTTACAGGACACAAAGCGTTCCATATTTAAGATTTAGTTGAATGCATTTCACCTCAAGGTTTCCTAGATTAGTTATCTACGTTTATTTTCTTCCCTTAAATCATCTTACCTTAGCTCAAGATTTCATCCAACGCCAGATACACACATCCTGTCCTCACCTATAGGTCAGCTGGTCATGTCCCATCTCAATCAATCAATCAATCAATCAATCAATCAATCAACCTTTATTTTAACTCAGGAATACATTTGAAGGTGACCCTCATTTACAATGTTGCCGAGTATTTACAGTAGAAATGGACTGACGACATTTAATAGGAATAATAGTTTTAATATTTAGTCTACATTTAACATAGAAGACTAAAATACATAATTACAATTATTCAAATCTGATTCAAATGACTAAAAATGATCCCCTGTTTGTTATCTTTCTCTCCTAGATTCTAGCATTTTTTTAAAGGTACCCAATCTATAAATATTTGCCATAGGTTTATACTCAGCTTTAGGTTTGGAGCTTTGAAATGTTTATTTGGGAAAACACGGGAAGTTTTACATGATAAAAGGCTTAACTTGAAAAAATAAAAGCTTTAAAAAGTTGATAACTAATCAGTCACTTAAGCAGCATTGAAGTCATGAGTAACATTTAGTTTTTAATTTGTTTATGATATAACTAACTTCTGTTAGTTATATCTGTGCTGTGTTTGTAATGTTTTATGTCCATAAAATAACTGTATTAACATGATCAGTTTATATTTTTGTAATCATGGATTTTCCCAGTTTGGTTTGTCTTTCCTTCTTGAAATGTGTTAAACACATAAAACTGAGTTCATCTTCACACTCACAGGACTTTATTAGCTGGCTGAACTGCTTAGCATCACAGACCTTTGTGCTGTTTGTTAGGACATGGAGCTGCTGGAGTCGGTCTTGCATTGTGGGGCAGCAGGCTCTGACTCTCAGGACGCCCGGAACATCCGCGGCATCAGTGCAGCTGCTCCTCGCTCATCCTCGTGTGTAAGCCGGCAGGAACGCAGCAGACAGCTGTGGGAGGACGTCAGCACAGGCGAGGAAGATTCGGGCAAGCTCAACGCCCTGCAGCTTCGGCTCGACGAATCTCAGAAAGTCCTGCTGAAAGAGAGAGAGTAAGCTGGGACCATTCCATAGACTAGGAGATGTAGTTCACAAGGTCCTTAGTAGGTATGAGAGGTATAAGCTACAAATGAGAGCATCAATTTGTGTTTGGCATGAGGTTGAATTGCTGTCCTCCACCATGTTTCTCTGAGCTACTGAACAAATTCAGGAAAGAACAGATGTTTCTACCCAACTTTCGTGCAAATTTGAGTGTCGATTAATGTCCCAAAAAAAGAAAGTTAAACATCTTCTAGTATGGAGCAAATAAAACAGGCTACACAAAATGTTTCATTAGACGCACCAAAATAACACATAGCTGCAATAAAGACTTTTGCTAAATCACAACTTTTTTGCCCCCTCTAATGAGCAAAAAATATTTGTCTGAAGTTGAAAAGGTGATTTCAGATTTTACTGTTGTAATTAAAAATAAGCCTAGAAAAGGGATGAAAACATAATTATTTATTAAATCAGACTTTTGAGACTTTTTTTGTAAGTAAAGTTGACAGAAATATTAAAATGGGGAAGAAATCCAAATATGTAATTTTTCAATTTAAGACACACTGTCTGTTAGTTTCAAAACTTTGTCAAAAAAGCTGATGAGACCTTCTTGCAAATAGGAAATTTAAAATGTATATTTGATCCATAAGTAATAATGTTAGTTTTGTATAAAGAAATGATTCCCCTTTAATATAAGATATAGTTTAAATGTAAGTTGCACCGAATTGCTTGCTTACAATTGGCCTAAACCAATTATATATAAGAAAGGAGTAATTAGGATCTAGGATCATCTAAAAACTTTTGTTTAACAGAGGATGCTCCATCCTGCCTTTTTACTAATGATAAAAACATGTTTTTAAGGTGTCTAGTAAATCTAAGCCTATATCAGATTGCTAATGCTTTCTTTTGTTATCCCCAGAGACAAGCTTGCCCTGAGTAAGAGCATTGAGAAATTGGAGGGTGAACTCAGCCATTGGAAACTGAAGTATGAGGAGCTTAGTAAGAGCAAACAGGAAGCTCTCAAACAGGTGAGACTGCAAACAGAGGATCTGATTGGTAGAAAGCTTCGCTCCACACATCCCATCATCAGTTTCTTCTCTCCAGATGTAAACATTCTCAATGGTTTCTTTAGCCTTTCATGTTTCGCCTTAGAAAAAGAAGATTTACAGTGACATGGCCTAAACATACACCTCTGGTTAACATGTGGAAAACTCCAGATATGATATCAAATCTCAAATTATTTGATGCTGCTAGTTATGATATTTCTGAGTTTTCTGCTCTGAAGCTTGGACATCTTCTTTAATGCACCTCTATGAACCCATGAAACGTTCCATGTAACTTGGCTTACAGCCTGGATCTGTGGTGTCTTTAAGAATCAAGAAGAATCAGCCACTTATTTCAGATGTTCTAGCAGCATTTGGTGGAAGTGTGCCAGAATTGCCACTCATCTGATGGAATGATACGCTGTTGGTAACCTAGGAAGATCTGAAAGGGTTAAAAACCTGTCGTACATTAAATTTGAGAATTGTGAGCATTTACTTCAAGAATCAGTTTATTTCTATAGCGCCAATTTAAAATAAATATCGTCTCAAGGCACTTTACCAAAATATTAATAAAAATCAAAGATACATCATAAACAAATCAGTTTAATAAAGTTTCCAATCTAAGGAACCCCAGCAGGTTCATGGAGTCATTGACTTGCAGCATTCACTCCTCTGGAATCAGCAGACAGAAACAATGGCTTGTGTTGTCTTTGACTTTACAGCAATCCCTCATACTGAGCATGCATTTGTTTAGAAAGTGTCAGAAGTCTCTCTGCTGTTTAAGAACACAATACTTGCTGTAGTTGTTCCTTCTGATTCTAGCTAAATATTAAGCTTTAGGCCAAATCATGACTCAGTTGCCCAGTTTATTTCATTAAGTACTTGGATTTGGTGCCAACTTATTTATTTCTCCACCTTCTTGTTTTAGAACAGCTTCCAGTGTTAATAAACCAATAAACAATGCAAGTGTAAGACAGACACTGTAGCCTGATGGTATTATTTAAGTTCATTATAACTGGAGGACTTTGCCTGCAGAATACATGCAATCAGCCACACAAGTATGCAAAGTAATGCTTTAAATTACAGGACACCTAAAATTCTAATGCCTTATTTTGTCTGTTTTGATGTATTTGAGGCATGTTATAAGCAAGGGTCCTCATTAGTGCCCCTGAACAAATCTAGCTGTATAGATCAGAGTTCTCCTTCACTCAGGATCGTAACTGAAAACTCCACTGGGAGGCGCTCCAGGCCCACAGAGAGGAGACGGATTGGCCAATAAAATAAAATAAACTCACAGGTCAACCAAAAAGGGGGCAAAATGGATAAAGTGACTAAAACTAGATTTGAAAATAAAAAAAAAAGGTTCAAAGACAAGAAGCTTCATTTGAGACACACTAACATTTGAATTAGGAAGAGCCGCTTGAAAAACCACTCAACTGGCTTTACAAGCATACATATGTCATTTTAATGTTTTTGATCTGAACATTTTACCCACAATGCTAACGTACACAGCAACTGTGACTCTTGAAGGCCTCATGTTTCCATATATTTGTGGTTTCTGGCTTTTGACTCAATTTAGCTGAACCTGCTGAAGGAAATGCATCAGGATGAACTGGGCCGCATATCTGAAGATTTGGAGGATGAACTGGGTGCTCGTTCTAGTATGGACAAGAAACTCACGGAGCTACGAGCTGAGGTAAGGTTGCAGCACAACAAGAAAGGTCTGTTTTAGTATTTCTCCCCTAGTAATCCTCATTATTCCAACAAATAGTGCATTAATAACCCCCCTGTCCTTATTTGTCTACATATACAGGAACAGTATAACTATCTTTTTTCCAACAACGGGTAGTGAGGACTCTTTCATTTTTACAGTTGTATTGTGGGTGCAGGAGTTTCCTGGCCCTGGACCTTTACTTTCTATTTTTATATTCATTTGTTTGTTGTTATTCCTTTTTATTGATGATGTCATCTCATTATTTTTGGGCTTGCAAAAACTGCTGCCAGACACGAGTTTGCACTGGTGGAATCACAATTGCACACCAGCAGCACATTCGGACCACCATACTGGAGCCTGCTGGTACCTTTGGGATGCCAAAAAAAGGTCCTTCGGGACATCAGTCCAATCTCCTGGGTAATTGGACAAATGTATTTATTTCAGCTGGAACTGCACAGCTTGACATGTCCTGTTCTAAAATGAAGGAAAGAGAAACTGAATCTGCAGAGGAGAGAGATGCAACCCAGTCCAGCCGCCAGACTTATTACAACCTTATAAGATTAAGAGAATGTTTTATTACATGTTTTATTACAGACACATACATTTGTTATCAAAAGCCAATGAAATCATTTAAAAAGCAGTTTAATACATACAGTATAGAACTAAAAATACTGTATAAAAATATGTTTTAGACAAGACATTCATTTTTTTGTATCTATTGGAAGAATAGTCAATGGCAGAAATCAAACCCTTCTAGTTCAGGAGATGTTTGCTTGTTAATTTTAGTGTTTAGATAAAAAAAGTAATTTAGTGACTCTGGATGTTGTAGGGTTATGGTTTTGTTAGTTAATGTGACTCTGCAACCTCATGTGGACATCAGTACTGGTAGACCGGGGTGGTGGTGCCCCAGTTTGAAAAAGGAGGACCGTAGAGTGTGTTGCAACTACAGGGGAGTCACACTCTTAAGCCTCCTTGGTAAGGTCTGTTTGGGGGTCCTGGTAAGGAGGGTCTGTCGGATAGTTTAACCTCGGATTCAGGGGGAGCAGTGTGGTTTTCTTCCTGGCCGTTTAACACTGGCCCATCACTACACCGTCAGCAAGGTCCTGGAGGGTGGATGGGAGTTTGCCCAACCAGTCTACAATCAGTTAGTGGACTTGTAGAAAGTGTTCTACGTCTGAAACTACTGGGCCCTTTCATACGGGCTGTCAGGTCCCTGTATAACCCGTGTCAGTAAGTCGTACTTGTTTCCTGTGAGGGTTGGGCTCCGCCATGGTTGCTCTATTTCACCGATTCTGTTCATAACGTTCATGGACAGAATTTCTAGGCACAGCCAAGGTGGGGAGGGGATCTGTTTGGTGACCCTAGGATTGAATCCCTGTTTGCAGATGATGTGGTCCTGTTGGCTTCATCAGTTTGTGATCTGCAGCTCTCGCTGGGGCAGTTTGCAGCCGAGTGTGACACAGCTGAGAATCAGTGCCTCCAAGTCTGAGACCTCCATGGTCTCGAGCCGGAAAAGTGTAGAAAGATCTCTCGCCGGGTCGGTGGGAAGGTTCTGCCTCAAGTGGAGGAGTTTCAGTATCTGGAGCACATGTGTCTGGTTATCATTGCCTTGTTCACGAATGAGGGAGAAATGGATCAAGAGTCCGATAGCTGGACTGGTGTGGTGTCTGCAGTGATTGGGAGCTCAGTCAAAAAGTGAAGCTCTCAATTAACCATTTGATCTACGTTCCCTCCATCATCTACGGTCATGAGCTTTGGATCGGGACTGAAAGAACGAGATCACGGATAGAAGGGGTTTTCTTCAATGGGTGTCTGGGCTCTCCTTTAGAGATGGGGAGAGAAGCTCATTCTTCCAGGAGGGACTCAGAGTAGAGCTGCTGCTTCTTCACGTCGAGAGGAGCCGGTTGAGGTGACTTGGGCATCTGGTCAGGTTGCCTCCTGGACGCCTCCCTGGAGAGGTGGGTTTCACTGAGAGGAGGCCCAGAGGAAGAACCAGGACACTTAGATTTGGTTATGATCTATTTAGGATTAGAATGAAAGGGTTTGTTGTAAATCGGTGCAGTATAAATAACCAGAATCTTGAAATGTTGATTTATTGATTGTTCCTCATTTAGAATATTTTGCTGTTTATCTTATTGCTCAGCCTTGTGTTTGCTGTGTTCGGGGTATTTAGCCATCACTATGTTTGTCTCACTGGCAGTGCTAACAGTTTTTCTCCATCAGATGGAGAGGCTGCAGGTGGAGAATGCTGCCGAGTGGGGCCGCAGAGAACGTTTGGAGACAGACAAACTGGCCCTGGAGAGGGACAACAAAAAACTGCGGGCTCAGGTTGAAGACCTCGAGGAGCAGCTGGCCAAGAAACGTCGACAGGCCTCCTCAGCACTCGACTCAGACCTGAAGGCTATCCAGGGCGAGTTGTTTGAGAGAAACAAGGTGGGTACCACAACCCTCATATATCAATAAAAACTATTTCCTTATTAGTTTAATTTAATTTTATTATTCGATCTCTTTTACGTTGCCTGCTACAGGCCTCACTTTGTTTGGTTTATGTCAGGTTTACAGTCCTTTATCAATCAGAAGTTGATCAATATTTAAAGCAGACATCCTTTATGTTTTTCTGTGCAGTATTAGTCGCTGTGGCTAAACACTGTTGTATTACTGTCTTTCTGGTGAAGCAGCCAAGTATGGCAGCTGTGTCCCCATTGTTGATAAGAAGCAGAGTATCTTCTGTAGCGTCTCTAGTTGTGCTTTATTCTCACTGTTAGTCACAATATATTACAGTATTAATTCATTGGTAAGGTAGGGGTTAATCTAGATGAATTCAGAGTTAGCATATTTAGTACAATACTGTATGTTTCAGAGCTCTAATTGTTTAATCATGGCAGAATAGAATAGAGATGGTCTCAACAAAAATATACAGTTTATTTACAACTCCAGGGATAACATCTTAATTAGATCTAACCCTAAAGTACTTAATTGAGAAACCTAACTGTGGCATCAAATTTAAAACAAATGGCTTGGATGCAGCCAATTAAATTAGAGCATCAGAATTTATTCGGAAAACTAAATTTAAATATGCAACAAATTTTGAAAGCTAACGAAAATGCTAAAGTGAAAATGAAAAATTAGCTCTGCTATTAGGGGTTTAGCAGAAGTTCGCCCATCAATAGCTAAATCTGATCAAATATTTTGGCCAAACATTACGCGGTTCTCGGTCTTTCTGTTGCCTGCGGTTATTTGAATTTGTGTGATTATTTTCAAAAAGACAGTCTTCTACTGGTTTTACCAATTCAATTAAATGTTATTCAGTTTATCTATATATTTACAACGTGTGCATTGGCACTTCACCACAAAAATGATGTCATATTTGTTAAGAATGTGTGAAGATTATGTGTCATAGTGCTGTTTCCTTCATCCCTACAATGAGATCTAAGAGGACCATCATCTATCATCTGAGACCGCATGAGTTTATCATTGGTAGCTTTAGATGTCTCAGTGCAATGATGAGCTCTGCTTTGTGGTGTAGACAATACAGAACAACAAACATAAGCATTTTGTATATGATGAAGGTTTAGATATTAAAAAGATTATGGCTCTAAGTATGCCTGACGTTCATAAAACAATCTGAATGAAAAATCATTGCTACTCCTCCAACACCCCTATAGCAATGTTCCAATCCAGCTGTCCACTCAAAGCACTTTACACTGCAGCCACATTCACCACTGATGTGTGCACCAGTAGGCCACTTGGGGTTGGAATTGAACCTGCTACCTGCCTGATTGCAAGACAACCATTCTACCCACTGTGCCACAGCCACCCCACTTCCAGAAATCAGAAAATATGAACAATCAACGTGAGTTGACCCTCTAATACTGATCTGAAGCCTGGTGTCTCAGTATTTTGAGAGACCAGTAAATGTGGCCATAGAGCTGGTCCATCCAAAGTAGGATGGATGCCGTCTCTCCTAATTAGACCAAATTTCCACTAAAAAGTGCGACTGAAGATGTCATCAGTCATCCGATCAGGTACGGGACCAGAGAAAATGATGTCTAAGCAAAATTACACTCTGAAGCAAAACTCATTGGAGTGAAGTAAACTGTGTTATAGACTAATATATGACTGAAATGGTTATAGAAAGTATATTTTCCCTTCCTAATAAAAGTGGAAGAGCTTATGGCTGTGATCTGCCTACTCCCCGGGTACCCCAAGGCCAGTTTCATGTATTTTCCAGAGACATGGTCGTTTTTTGTCATGGATTTTCATGGAGATTGGACTGATGTCCCGTGGATTCTTTCATGACTGTGAAAATGGACGAGTTCTGGCTGTGTGACTGACTTTACTTGCTGCTTGTTGTCATTATTAAATCCAGAGGGAGCGTTTGTGTGTTTGTGTTAATTAGTAAATGTGTAGTTTCCTCCCTCAGTTCAGGAGACCCACAGTGGGTTTTATTCACTGGATAAATCGACCTAAACTAAAGCTTTTGTTTTGGTTATGAAACATTCAATATATGGATAACTAGAATGAACTGAAATGTTTGTATGACTGGATTGAAATGAATCCTCTGGTAAGGTTGTGAGTTTGCGCTATATAAATGAACTGAAGTGAACTGAGCTGAACTAATTTTTCTATAATCTTTCAATATCTTCACTGTGGTCGACTCTGCAGCTCTTATGCTTGTGTTTCTTGTTGTTTTTCTATTATTCCCCTTTTGCATTTATATTGCAGAGCAAGGCCTGTGTCATTAAAGCTACTTCTAAGACGCCCTGTGGGTCTAGCCATTAGCTCCAAGAAAGGGAAGTGCCAAGCTAAATCAACAGCATCAAGCATAAAACTGCAGTTGGTGAAAATACTCAATTATTAATGAATCCATTAGCTTCAAATTTTCCATCATGGATACAAACACGGATCTAGAGGTGGGTGTGGCTTAAACCTGACCCTAGCCACAGTTATCAAACTACTCACTACATCCTGAAAGATACATAAACGCGACCAAATGTATGCACACAAATGCATCTGTTGAGAGCTATTTCAAAATGATTGTGTTGGAACAATAAGCTGGAAATGGTTTGTTGCTCCTCTGAGAAATGTGAGGGAGAAAACTCTCACAGTTTAATTTCCTGCTGCCTCTATGCTGTAAACAAGAATCAGGAAGAATCAAGAATCAGTTTATTTATATAGCTCCAATTTACAACAGATGTCGTCTCAAGGCACTTTACAAGAAAATCTATTAAAATCATAAAAACATCATAAATAAATCAGTTTGATAAAAAGTTTCTTATCTAAGGAACCCCAGCAGATTCATGGAGTCGTTGACTTGCAGCATTCACTCCTCTGGAATCAGCAGACAGAAACAAGCTGAAAAATTAAAATTTCAGACTTTAATTTGGTTTATGATTAAGTTTATTTTCAACATCAGTGTATAAATATAGGAAAGTTAATAATTAAAACACTAATCTTGTTACAATTTAGAAACTTAAGAAATCCCTGATCATGTGCTCTCAGTACTTCTACTGATTTCCTGTAGTTGGTCTTGTTATTCTGCTGAATTCATCTCTCTTGGTCCCTTAATATTACCATGTGAAGACTTTTTGTAAACTTGAATTGTAATTTGATACAAGTTAAATCTTTAGTATGCATTTCTCTTAATATACAGAGACAGGTGAACAAATTACATGCATATACAATTAGTTATTGTTGGAATCATTTGTTTAACAGTCTCTGCTGTGTCTGCAGGAGTTGGCTGATCTTCGCCATGTTCATGCAAAGCTCAAAAAGCAGCTCCAGGAAAAGACCGCTGAGCTGGCTCACGCTAACCGAAGGGTAGAGAGCCATGAGGCCGAGGTTAAGAAGCTTCGTCTAAGGGTCGAAGAGCTTAAGAAAGAACTGGGACAGGCTGAAGATGAGGTAGGAAGATAAACTAAAGTGGAGAAACGTGTATCCATCAGGGATCAGATTTAACATGTTATACATCAATAATTAACTGAGTTTACAGGACATACTATGTGTGTGCTTGTGTCTAGCTGGATGAATCTCATAACCAGACAAGGAAGCTGCAGAGGTCGCTGGATGAGCAAGTGGAGCAGACTGAGAATCTGCAGGTTCAACTGGAGCACTTACAGTCAAGGTGACACGTACGCACTAATTGTCACAGTTCTTTGCTTCTGAGGACTTAAGTGATTTGTTTCATTTGTTTTTAGTTCCTGTTTTATTTATAAGCCAGACCTTTTTTCTTGCCCTAACTCTTAACCATACCAGCATGCATACAGAACGCTCACTTTCCACAACAATCTCCCTTCAGTGGTAAGAATGGCCATTGGTCCTTGATATGCCATAGACACAAGTACACACACACACACTCTCACGCACGCTCACACACAAGTACACACACACACACACTCTCACACACAAGTACACACACACACACACTCTCACACACAAGTACACACACACACTCTCTCAAATGTATGTCTCTCTCTCTCTCTCTCTCTCTCTCTCTCTCCACAAAAACACACACACACACACACACACACACTCACTCTCTCACACACTCACTCTCTCACACACACACTCTCTCTCACACACACACGCATACACACACACATATATGCAGAGACCACAAAATCACACACCTCTGGCTGAACTTGGTGGGTTCTGATTAAAACACACTCCTTCTAAGTCCATTGATTTACTTGCACAGTTGATATTCAAATTTAGGGGGGAGACATTCTGGTGGGGTAGACCTTTTACTTGTGCATTAGAAACCTTATAATCTTAATTCAATGTTAAATGCATTAATACTTAATATATTTCAATATAGAGGAACAAAACTAAATAAATAGAAAATATATTAAATATTAAAATTAAATAAATGTACCATTGAATGTCTTGTTACAATATCTAAAAAACCTTTCAAATCCCTTTATAAAATAAATTCCTTTAAAACGGCGATTTTATTAAGTGTAAGACAACTCGACTAAAATTGAATTTACAGCTATTTTAGACTTAATCCGGCAAATACTACACAACACAATCAGAGGTTAATTCACAACAAGGGTATCATTTCAGCAATCTATACCAGTCAACAGCAACTTTTGGAGGGCTAGTCATCCAACATTCCTCCTTTGCAACCATAACTGATTTGGCTGTTTAGCTGCATCAGTGGCATTTTGCTGATATCGCCATGAGAGAATATTACACTTTCTGTCATTGCTGGAATTCTTGTTTGAATAAATGTATTTACATTTATATACACACACATAAGTAGAACTCTTTTTTTTCTCCAACAACAGGTGTTGCAGCAGAGCCCCAGTGCCCACTATGGGCCGTCGCCACTGCCTTGTTTCTTGTCACATTGAGGGGTTCCAGACTGAATAATATAAAACAGTTTGGTCGTAGACATATAGGCTGTCCATATGTGCTCTTGGCACCTGGACACCCTAGGCTTTGTTGACTTTGTTGTGTCGTCTTATCAGCGCTCTTAATGTCTTGGAAACACAAGTCGAGAGGGGAGCGGAGCTGTCCACCGACCACTACCTGGTGGTGAGTTTGCTCCTTTGGTGAGGGAGGATGCCGGTCAGACCTGGCAGACCCAAACGAGTTTTAAGGGTCTGTTGGGAATGCCTGGCAGAGTCTCCCATGTGGCAGAGCTTTAACTCCAACCTCGAGAGCTTCAAACACATTTCGTGAGGTGCCAGGCCCTTTGATACAGCCTGTTAGGTCACTGTATTAATGGGGTCAGAGCCTGTTCTACATTGCCAGCAGTAAGTTCCCCCATTATGTGGTCCTGTTGGCTTCATCGACTCGTGATCTTCAACTCTCACTGGAGCAGTTCGCAGCCGAGTGTGAAACTGCTGGGGTGAGAATCGGTGCTGCCAACTATGATGCAATGGTCTTGAGCTGGAAAAGGGTAGAGTGCCTTTTCCAGCTCAGGGGGTGGTCCTGCCTTAAGTGGAGAAGTATTAGTTTCTGGGGGTCTTGTTCATGAAGGAGGAAAAAATGGAGCGAGAGGTCAGGTCAATATTATCCAGCTTTACCTGATGGACATGGCAAACAGCAAAATAGTTCAGTCTTTCTTGTGTGATGGTGGTTCTAAGCCGCATTTTAAATCTCCCAAGACTCCTAAGCAGAGTTCTATAAAATGTTAGACAGTGTAGACACTGAAACGTCTTTCAGCCTCAGCTGATGAAACTGGGATGACTAAAAGGAACCTAACAAGGGATTCAACTTGATCAAACAAGCCTCTCACTTCAACTGTCAAAGCTCTTAATATGTCGGCCACTTCATCACTGGAATTGAAAATGTATTTGGACCTAAACATGTCCGCGTTAGACCTTTTTTAAATCTGTCCATGTTCAGCTCTGGATAATGTTCAACAGTGTCCTTTACTTTTCCAGTCATCAATATCTCCTCCAGCTTCTGCTGGTTAGTTGAACTTCTCCTCAAACTGAAGATCGTTTGTCGAACTTTGCTTTGTAATGCTTCTCATGACTTGGAATGTGCCAGCTCACCTCACTGGTGTATCGTTTTTGCTGCTTTATTTGGTGAAGAGTCTGGATGGGCTAAATCCCAAGAGAGTCAACCATTGCCTCATGAAAGCTCTCCTCATTTCTTTTTCTGTATATAGTAGGTCTGACACACTTCCTTACAAAAGTTTCACTTTTTTTTATAGAAAAATGCTCATCTATCACTTCTAATGCCAGAAAAAGTCCATGTACAGTTTTTCCTTTCTCAAACCTCTCTTGAAGACCATTTGCTGTCATGCCTGTCTTACAATACCTGGATGCCATCACCTCTGAGCTGGACAACACGCATTCATACTGAGACTGCACTGGTCTGATAGCTTTTCCTCTCAGTGTTCTGAGTGACTTTACTGGTCCTTCTGAACTTACTGCTGCTGAAAAAATGTTATTGAATTTACCAGATTGTCTGCTTAATGTCCCTAGCTCATGCACCCAGTGCCAGGAAACATTTATCAAAGGTCTGACTCTGCATGCAGTCATGCTGTCCAGTTGTAACAGTGGGCCCCACAATGTAAAAACAATTTTAATGGTTGCTGTCTCTCCAGTACTGCTTGTCCTAAAGAATATTTGCCTGACATATTTGCAGCACCATCATATGTTTTGGCCCTCAAACCAGAAATGGGAATATTGGGGCTCAAGAGGACATCAGCCATTTTTACAATTTCAACTGCAGAGGTAACAAGGACCTTATACAAACCAATAAAAATGTCATGTGGTACCAGGTCATGGTCCACATATCTTACACAAATAGACTGTTGCTCTTTTCCTGAGACATCTTGTGTGCCATCAATACTGAGTGAATACTTTACAACTGGCAGCAACTAAATGGACTAGTTCATACTGAGAAAACAGTTTCCTAGCTATTACAAGATTTCATTTTGGATGCGAGGAAAGGGTTAGTCATGACAGCAAGCTAGCCAAGCAGGGAGACATGCATCGTCCTTGGCTTTGAATTTAAAAAGCTAAACTAGATTTCCATCTTGTGTCTCTTGCTCTTCTATTGCTATATCCTGTCTGCCAAGGAGCTGGATTGATCCCACAATATTTTGCAGGCAGTGCCTAGCATCCTTCTGTTGTGGCCACACACTTGAGAGTTGTGAATCTATTGGGCTTCTCTCTTGAGCACAAACTGTCCTAATATGATGGATGGATTTGCTATTTTGATGTTGCTGAAATCTAACAAGTGCATTCTTCCAATTACAGAATCCCTTTGATGAAAAGGCAGGGTATTCCTTTTTGTACATGTCACTTTTCTTTATGGTGCATATTTTAATGCATTATAAAACATGAGACACACTTGCTATAGTGCAACCATGGGCACTACTTGTACCACGTCACTTAGAAATAGAGGCTTGTGTTTGGTAGCTGTTAATCTGGAATGTTGGTTGGGCTTGTCCAGTTTATACAGTCAGATTTTCAGGTGTGTGTGACCTCAGTAGTCACAAATATATAATAGTGTGGACGTCTCTCCTCTCCCCCCACCCAATTCAATGCCCGGGTATGGTACTAAGGAAAGAGCGACAGGATGAGTATCACTTTATTTAACTAGTATGTGAAATACAATGCTAACTAAAACAACAGAAAAAATACATGTTTGCATCTTTACAGAAACGTCAGCTACTGTGTTAAAATGTCAAAAGCAAGTGTGATACGTTTTGTTAAAGCTTTTTCAATTACTCATTTTGACCATAGCCATTTACAAGTTTAGAAGAAGTTTAAAGTGTACATGCACTCCAGAAAAACTCTCCAACATGTATATTCTGTCAAATACTAATGTGAGTGTTTAGAAACTTTAAGTGATGCAAAAGAAAAGAAACTTTAAATGAGGGATCCAAATTCCTCTTTTAAAGTTATGTCCCTCTGCTACAAACTCACTTTAGTAAAACTTACTTCAGGTAAGCTACTGAATACTTCTAATTGCTGCACAAAACTGCATCCAAAAATCCTTTTGCGATTTAATATGAATGTAACTGATCGGCATGTTTAACGAACATGATTTGATGCACGAATAAAATTAAGAAAATGAACATGTAACTCTTTTCCTTCTCCAGGCTGAGGCGGCAGCAGCAGAGTCCTGGTTTGTTTGGAAAGATGAGATCCGCTCGCTTTAGTCCGGAAAACCCAGATGGTCCAAGAAGTGACATTGATGAGGAAGAAGAGGACCTGCAGCTCCAGATTCCATGACGTCCAAATATACATTCATGAATAAGAAAGCAGCACTCTCATGAACTCTAGATGTTTTTTTGAAATTTTAAAGTATTCCAAGAGTTAGACATTTCCCCCAAATCTCTGATTTAAATCCAAAAGTCACTGTCAGATCCTATTCAAGTTATAAATTCATGCAGACTTCTCAGGTTGCCAAATAATAGCTCATCACAAATTAATCAAATTAGTCTACAAACAATCAACATGTCCTTGCTGGGAAAACCCAGAGCACAGGATGGAAATCTTACAAACAGGTTCTAAGAATACACCAGATCCTGGTGGAGGCTAGAGCCCATTAATGATATGAAATGTTTACAAAAACACAGATGACATCCTGGTGCTGGAAGCTGACACAAAGTGTGAAATGCGTAGTAAATTGTAGGATTGTGTTCTTAAATGTGTTTTTCTAAAACTACACCATCATCATAAAACAGTGTGAATTATCAGTTTTAATTTATACCTCAAATGCACAAGTACTACAGCTTCCTTATCTGAACGATGCTACCGTAAAAAAGAAAGTCTAGCTTTCATTTACATCAGCAATATTAACACATTTGTCATTTAGACCCAAATTTGTTTCAGTACTTTCAGATGTTTATCTATATTCTTCAACTTGGTCCTGTGTTCAGGTTGCTGTTCAGATGTTTTTCAACATTTCATACCACCAAGCTGCTTAATAATCTGTTCCTGATAAAGCACTTAGAGCAGTGTAACAGTACATATGGTGAGCCAGCAGCTAAACAGTTTTTTGCCAAAAATATACGGATGTTTTTTGTCTGCTTTACGTATAGATATGTAATATTTCAACTTTTACACATCATATGATTGGAAACAACATACCCTGGTACACGGTAAACATTTCACTTCTGTTGTTCATTATGAAGGACAAGATCTGTTGGAACTTGTGTATTACATTTTGAACTTTTATATTATTAGGATAAATCATGCTAAGTATGTTATTCAGCGTTGATTTTTCATGTTACAAACAATGGAGAGATTAATCTTCACTCCAGGTGATTCTCAAAAGTGAGGAAAAAAAGTGCAACGAGACAATAACATTGAATTGTTTTTTAAATGATTAGTTTGTGATTAATTACACACAATAAGTATTTTTATGTAATGGAAAACGGCAGAACACAGTATTTTTTACAGAAACCTTAGCTTCAGGTTCGAGAGGCCCGATCTTTCCTGTATCTCTGGAGCAGGTCTGCACAGCATCAGCGATTCTGTTCGACTTCTCTATGTGGATCTTCTCTGTGTTGTTCAAGTTCTAGAGCAGTTGCTAGGCAACGCAGAGTCTCCGCTCCTGCTCTTGGCCATTTACTGAGCCCCTGTTTAGAAGCTGTGGCCGTGTTTCAGGTCCTGGAACAGCCAGCCGTCTATCTTGGAAACTCAAAATGTGACGATTGTTACTGCAGTCCAGTTAGAAAAGCCCTCAGGAAAACATAATACTTCCTACCCCATGCTCAATGCTTCAGATGGTGTTCTTTAGATTTTTCTTATCCACAGACATCTCAAATGAATTTTTTTAAACCTAGGATGAGAATTGATGACATCTGCAGTCTGTTTGTACGTTGGAAAACTTGGCTTGTTTCCCCTTGTGTTATTGTAGACGTCTGAACCTGTAAACACAGACTGCAGTTCTAAAGTTAAAATCATGAACTCCTGGAGCAGTTTGATGGGAACAATGAAATAATTGTTAGACTTCAAGCAAAACTGTAAGCTAACATAGTTTCATCAGAGTATTTATAATTGCCCGCTACATTATTTCTTATCAAGCAAATGTATTTCCATTAGAAAATCCCAAACCCACCTCAAGGGAGCTTACAAACCTTTTTACTAAAACGTTATTTAACACTTGCTTCATTGTTACTGCCTACTTCATTTTACCCATCAAGAATCATTTTATTTATATAGCGCCAATTTACAACAGGTGTCGTCTCAAGGCACTTTACAAGAAAATCAGTTTAAATCAAAGATACATCATAATAATCAATTTAAAAAAGTTTCCAATCTAAGGAACCCCAGCAGATTCATGGAGTCATTGACTTGCAGCATTCACTCGTCTGGAATCAGCAGACAGAAAAAATGGCTTGTGTTGTTGTTGACTTTACAGCAATCCCTCATACTGAGCATGCATGTAGCGACAGTGGAGAGGAAAAACTCCCCTTTAACAGGAAGAAACCTCCAGCAGAACCAGGCTCAGTACAAGCAGCCATCTGCCACGACCGACTGGAGGTTTGAAAAGACAGAAAACTAAATTAGAAGCACAGGATACTGAAATAA
>JAVLVB010000840.1:33352-47546 GCA_032876305.1 Orestias chungarensis | reverse complement strand
TATATAGTAAATAGAATTGGGCCAAGTACAGAACCCTGTGGTACTCCACAAGTAACCTTACAATGCGGAGAAGATTTGTCATTTAGATGAACAAACTGGGATCTATCAGACAAATATGATTTAAACCAGCCTAGTGCTGTTCCCTTGATCCCCACAGTGTGTTCGAGCCTTTCAATGAGGATATTGTGATTGACTGTGTTAAAAGCAGCACTGAGATCTAACAAAACTAGAATAGACACGAGCCCATTGTCTGAGGCCATGAGAATATCATTAGTAACTTTAAGGAGAGCTGTCTCAGTGCTATGATGAGCTCTGAAACCTGACTGAAATTCTTCAAATGTCCTGACCCTTAACCCAAAAAACATGTACGTATTACCCTATGGGGCTCTGGCTTAGGCCCTGTAAGGAGTGGGTAAATAAACTTTATTTATACAGAGCTATTTGAATCTAACTGTCCACTCAGACTGCACTATAGCTACACTCACTACCAGTACATGCATTGTTATTGTTATTGAATTGAACATTCGACCCTCCTGATTGCAAGACAGCTGCTCTAGCCACTATGCCACAAACACCCCTGACAAATATAATGGTATGATAGTATTTGTTGACCTTTCAAGGTGAGGAAGTGTAGAACCTACATTGTTTATTTAGTTTTGTTGTAATTAAATTTGTCATATTTAATACATTCTTTACCCTGTAAGCTTTAGTGACACAGCAGAATGTAGTTTTTGCCTTGGTTACCAGTTTGGGCACGCCTGAAGTTGGCCTTAAAGGTCCCTCCAACGGTCCCTCCAATGGTCTCTTTGTAAATTTGTGGATGAAACTGAGAGTGGCTTGGCTTTATTAAATGAAAAAGGCTAAGAGACATCATTGTCAGGGGCTTCGATGCCTTTTCTGGATCCACCAGATAAATCAGAGGGGCTCAGAGTCTGGTCGGAGTCACCACCTACTAAAGGAGGAGCTGCACACTGACAAGGTTTCATTTCAGAACCACTTTGGTCTCACCCAGACTGGAGCAAACACCAACAATACATGTGTCCTCCATTTTCACCAGGCTCTTGTACAGATGTTCTAATTCCAGCGCCTTCTACTCTCGACACTTAAAACGTGTGCTTGACCCGCACAGCACACTGCAAAACTTAGGGGTTAGGGGACCAACAACTTAACATGTTAAGCAGACGCCCCTGATGCTCAAATCATGTTCGATCTTAATACAGTTTTAGGGCATTTGCTTGATTCTCCTTAGGCATTATGGGCAACAGAGACTAAAACAGATATATCCACAAAATCTATTGCTAAAACAGTTATTTTTGTAGAATTGTGGGTTTAATAATGTCAAAATCAAAGAGTTTACTGCCTAATAAAAATAATTTCCTAATTCTTTGGGCAACAAGGGACATAGAAAAATGTAGCTCGTGAAATGTTAGCAAACCATACATTTCCTGGCAGTTATTCAGACCTCAAGCTGTTCTACACACATAGAACCAGGTCTAAATGGACTATACCACTGACCATCACCTTCATAACAATGACATGAGTTTATGAACTCCTACCTGGATCACTGAATTGACTAATCAGGAAAAAGTAGTGCCTACTAGTGGTGGACATTATGATTAAATATAAGTTAATGTGGTTACTGTTTGCAGGTTAGTTATTGAACTGTAACTGCAGTCCTAGACAAACCTCTTTTAAACAGATTTTTTTTTAAAGAAGTTATTTTCAATTTTATAGTTGTAAGAATGGTACCACAAGATGTCTTGTTCAAATTTTAAATCCATATTGCCAACTATTAGTCCACAGCTGCTATTGAAGCAGAGCTTTACAAAAAAAGAAGAAAGAAAACAGCTAAAGCACTTAATGGAGAGGAGCAACAGTGTGAAATAAAAGGCATCAGAGCATGATAAACAGCACTTTATTGTTGAAGAGATGGCTGATTGAAACATTATGATCCACTGTGTAAAAAGTCTATGAGAAAAAAAACATATAGTGAAGATAATAGTTGGCTGCTAATCTTCACTGGTGGTTTTAAATGGCTATGACTTTGAATATGGCGAGACACCTAGAGAAATAAGGTGGGAGTAGGCATTTTCCTTTTATTGAACTTATGAAGCCTATTATATAAAGCTTTACTCGGGTGAGTTCTCTGTAGCTGATGAGGAGGCTCTCGTCTCTGAGCTCTTAATTGCTTACTGGTGTCTGTTATCAAAAGCAGTCATAAAGACAGCCTGATAATGATAAGGGAGGGAGAGAGGGACCTAGACAGCAGTAGATGGTGGGTTTGGTGGGTTTCTGTGTTCAAGAATAAAGAAGACACCTACGTTTCCATACATGCAACTTACCTGACTGTGCCTAATATTATTTAAAAATGAATGTACACACATTTAAATACAGCCTACAGCACATTAATACAGTGTTTATATTAGTATTGTTCATGTTAGTTATGGATTTTTATCTTTCATGTCCAGAACACCCCTTCATAAGAGACTTAGAGTATATGGCTAATTATTTCCTGATAATCAGGTGGTAACCAATTTATGAATTATACATTGTTAGTAATAATTATATTAATGCATTTATTGATTAGAGTATTAATACATATATATAGCCAAATACCTACATTAATAAACTCCAACACCACAAGTAGACACTAAAGATATTTCTGCCACCAAGCATAACCCCTGCAGAAATGAATATTCTATTATAAGAAACTATTACACTGTCTACAACATCAACCAAGTCAGTCAGGACTTTATTACAAAAGACTTTTGAATGCTCTTACATTGCATTTATAATTCTCCCTGTATTGCTTCTCTGGCTAAATGTACAGTGGTGATATATTTATTATAGGGCAGAAAATAACATAAGGAAATCCATTTTCAAATGTCGTTTCTTTTATTTTAGTTAATGGTCAACGTTTCTCTGCAAAGCTGTAAAAATATGTGAAACTATGACAATGCAAAAAATATTATTTTCCAATAATAATCTCTAGATCTCAGAGAGTGTTTTGAGAATTGACATTAAATGGTAAGAAATGCAAATGAAAAGTTTAGATTATGTTGGTATTCATAAATGTTATAGTAGATTGGACTATGGAAAAATAGATGCAGCTGAGAAAGAAGGGCTGCTCTATCTGCGAGCTGTTCAGCCTCATACAGCTAAGATCAAATGAATCCTAGTGATCAAGTAATGAAGCAATGATGATGTTGAGAATTTGTTTTGGGTTTAACCAGGATTTGCTTAGGACTTATTATTTGGAATATTATAATTTAATAAGTAACCATCTGAGTTGCAGTTATTTCCTAAATCTAGTTAAAATTTGACTGTTTCTGGTTCAGAACAGACTATTTGTGGACCTTTAACAGAATGGACTCTATATCCCATGATGCTTTGGAATTAGTAGAAGAAGATTTTTTTAGTTTTTTTGTTTGTAGAGAAAGAGCTATGTTAGCTAAGTTCCTACACTCTGTCGTGTTTCATTATGTATGATTTGTTCATCTTTTTTAGTCACTAAAGTTCATCTGAATAATCCATCCGACTCCACTTTGTTAGAATTAGTCGAATATACAACAGATGAGGTGGTGACCAGGACAATGACTGTCTTTACTTATACTAAAGTTATGAGTTGGTTTATATTCTTATGTGAGCTTTTTCTACTAGATGATCACTACTTGTAAACACCATGTACAGCTGAAGAATGACAACATGGCTGTTCTACAGATGGCAAACCAAGCCCTTCAAATCAAATCAAAAATAGTTTATTTATCCTAAAGGGAAATAAAATTGGCTCCTATTATCCACTATGGACTCCACAGTTATGTGGAACCTCATGTGTTGTAATTTGGCAACTGAAATAATGAAGAAATAAAGTGAGTGAATTCAGTGCTCTCTGACTTACGGGGGAAGTAGTAAATACTTTTGGAGAATACCAAACTAAAAACATTAAGACGAAACACATAAATTCATTAGTTGTAGGAGGTGTGGGAACGGATGGCTCTGCAGAGCTAGTACTTTGTGTAAACCTATGATTGTTCGTAACCTCTTTTATTAATGATGAGAAATATTGTTGGTGAAGGAACTTTTTATACCACTGTAGAGTCTTCTACCAGCTCGACTAGATGGGAAATGCTCGATATTCTCTCCCAGTTCCTGGAATTCTGCTTTATAGTGCACAAGTGTAAATTAAAGCGGGGGATCAACCTCTCATGGATAGATACCCTTACCCAAGTACCCAACATCCCTGCAAACCCTTTATTCTACATCTGGCTTGAAAGATGCCCTGTGGTACATTACAATGTTCCTCCAACACTAAAGAGCCTCTCGGATGGGGCACTCGTTGCATGGATTTAGAGGTATTTCTTGGCCAGTTTGCTGAGCCTTGTAAAGTCTTCATGTTTCTTCCACCAATGAAGTGGATCAGCATCCTCATCTCAGACGTCAACAGGTTTCAATCTCAGTTCTAACTCTGTCGGCCCTGGCCAGGGAGGAAGAGGGCACATTCTTCTCCTGGCAAGACACCTTGAGGTCTTGCCAGGTTGGCACAAGGTGCCTGCATTTCTTGTTTAACCCTTAAGACAGGTGCTACGGCACTTTCCTATTCCAGGATACGTTCTGTCATCGCTTGTCTGGATCCCCACTTGGTTGAACTGGTAGACCGAGCAATGCCTATAATGCATCGCAGCTCTCTTCCTTTTCAGCTAGTACAGGAAAAAGAACTGACGGCCTTCTTACACATCCTGATGAATCCATCAATCCGTGGGTCCTTCATGCCATTCTCTGTATCAGCAGAAATATAGATGAGACAAAAAACTGTGTCATCACACCACCTTATTCAAAATGTGTAACAGTGGTGCATCTAAAAAATAAGAATATTATTGACAGTTCAATACTTTATAAAAATTATATAAATATGTTCATGCCATGGTTTCTGAATATATCTCCAATAATTATCTCCACTTTTGTATTTTTTTAACTGTGCCTGTATAAATATAGAAAATAAATCATAGACTTAATTCACATATTAGGCTAAATATGATGCATTAAAGATAGAGACACATGAGCTTTGTGTATATGTTATGTGTGTTATATGCCAGTATGTGCATCAAGTGTGCATTTTAAAGACATATGAACATCTATGTCAATATTTGTCTAATTGACTTTTTTCATATAATTAAATGAACTAAGTTAAAAATATGAGAATAAGAGGCAGATCGCTGTCAAAAACTCTAACATTCATATTTATATTTATATGTCATAACAGTAATAGAACAGTAATTTACCACAATAGCAAATTAGCTTAAAAGTGTTGTAGTGATCATGGTGGCTCTGCATACTGAACAGAAGTTGCTACAGAGAAGTGCTGGATTGGATTAAATGCTGGATCAGACTTTTTGTGTTGTAGGGCTGATACTAGGGCTGAGATGTAATGTGAGATGATACATATATGTATTAAAGGAATGAATAATGAAAGAACAAGAAACTGAAGATAATTAAAAACCAGCATGGAGTAGGAATATCCAACTGAGGAAACGCGAGACGAAAACTGGTCTGAAACAAACGATGCGGAGGTGTGGGAGACAATGAACTGAGAAATAAACATAATGCAAACAAAAAGACAAACTGGTGGAAATAGGAATGGAGGGAGATCACAAAATGAACACAGCGAGCAGAAGGAGAAAAACTTACAGAGGTGGAAAAGGAGGGCAGGAGGAATGGGAGGAAAACGGCTTAGGAGGAAACAGGTGACACAGGAATCTTGAGGGGAACGAGGAGAGGGAAGGTAAGGCAATGATACGGCTGGGTGTGAATGGCAGAACCAGGCTTAAATATAGGTGAGTAAGAGGTGGAGCAATGGACAAGATAAATGTGTCATTGAAAACAGGTGCAAATGATGATGAGGGAAATCAGGCTGTGGGAAACACAGGGAGAGGGAGAGAGCAGAGGAAACAAGAGGGAGAAGTGGGCACAAGAACAATACTAACACTAATAAGGATGATAATAATGAGGACGATAACTAAATACAACAAGGAATAAATGACTCACTAAACCAAAGCAAAAACAACATGGATCATGACACAAACATTGCGATATGTTAGATGCGAAAATCTTAATATTCCAATGATAGTTTATACTCAAGGGTTGTGATAGAGCCATTGTAGCCATCATCAGTTGAAAAACTTGCACTACATGGAGTATATTCGATACATCTCCCAGCCCTAGCTGATACTATCTGAATTGTGTTTTACTGATATCGTACAGATATCCACTATTGATACGGAACAGGACATGCCTATTGTCTATGTTATGTCGAGCAACAAGAACCACTATACCCGTCTGTAGAAGCTCATGTGGAAGCCGTGTCTGATGGCTTGTCACAAGTGGATGTCTAAACCCTATGTAATGTATATAATATAATGTATTCATACATTTCTAAAGCTAAACCTTCTGCACATACTTCCAGTGTAGTCACAGTGTGAACAAATCAGGGGGGTATTTTGGACTTGCCCATGATAAAACATATGTGCCACCGACATTAACCGTTTAATATGCTACTGCACCTATGGCCATGGTGGAGGAATCCATAGAATTGTCATGGTCTGTGTTTTGGTTCGGTTCAGTTTGTTGTAGTATTCTTCTTTTACTTAATATTATTATTGTTATTTTACTTATTGTTTTCCTTGAGGTTATTTTATATTTTGGTTAAGTCTTTGTTTTGGTTCTTTTATGTGTTCTCTACTTTCCCCTTGCTCTCTGTCTCTCTCTCTCTCTTTCTCCCTGTGTGTGTGTGTTCCCTCATCATCATTCACATCTCTTTCCAATCATCTGATCATCTTCTCCACCTCCTGCTCCTCATAATATAAGCATCACTCAATCTTTCACTCACTGCTGGATCGTCCGCTTAGCTTACCTCCGCTCATCGTCTCTGTGCTCCATCTCCTGCCAGTCCTCACCGCCTCCCAGGAAGCTTTTCCCCTGCTCTCTTGTTTCTCTGGCTGGTTCTCTCGCATTCGCTTCAGTATCCGTCTGATTATGTTCCAGTTTTTTTTCACATTACCTTTCTCACTGTTTGTGTTCAGTTCATTATTCATCTGTTCAATAAATCATTTATTCCTCATGCAATTCCACCTCTGCTCGAGTCATTATCGCTAATCCTGACAAAAATATGCGGGTCCTTCAATTTTATTTTAAATTCTGTTTAAACCCCAGCTTTTATAAACTGTTAACAACAGCCAAAACTCCTCTTGTGGTTACTGGCTTTTGATCAATAGTGATGTAAAGCAGTCATTTTTAAGATTCTACAGCAACCCTAAGCTCCTTTGCAGAGGTACTTTTTCTTTGATTTATGTCCAACTCCCGGGCAATCAGTGTGCAGCAGCAACTACTGCAGCACCACAACACTAGACTTTAGCTAATTTTGTCTCCTTATTGACACTCGCACCCATATTGTTGACTCCTTTGCTTGGTGGGCCCCACCATGACCCATGATCTCATGCCGACTATTAGCTCCCTCATAAAAAAGGAGCAGCAGTGGATGTTCTTCTTGTTGCACCTGAGGAATCTCAAACTACCAGCTGAGGTTATATTGTAGTTCTACGTAGCCATTATCAAGTCTATCATCACCTCCTCCATCACCTTGTGGTTCACAGCCAGGTACAGACACAGGCTGTAGTGAATTGTGCTGGGAAGTGATTGGCTGTAACCTCCGATCGTGATAGGAACAGTATACTTTAGGCAGTGCAGATCGGATCTGAGCTGTACCTTTCCACAATGGACTGTTTAAACCCATCCCCTCAGGCAAGAAACTTTGGTCTAACAATAAGAACTGCTTTTTTTATTCTATGTTATTGTATTTTATTTAATATAATGTATTAACATCAGAACAATGACCTACTCTGTGAACTTGTTTCTATTGACAATGGCAATTCAGTTTTTCTGATTCTGATGCTGATGGTAAATATGAGTGGTCTTTGTCTGATTTTAAAGTAGGTGTGACCTCAGCATGTTTTAAATGTATATTGTCTTTTAATTTCAGGATTCAGTTCCAGTGTGTTTCTCGTGGACTGTTGCATTTTAGTGCTTGCTCTCTGTTACCTGGAAAGTTATTAAATATTAGTTTATTACCTTGTCATGGCTCTCCATCGACTTAATGTAACTACTTGGAGCTTAACTATATAATCTATATTGATGCACCTCAACCCTCACCTTCCTTCTGTCTCTGCACTTTGGTCATTTCACAACTTAAAAACAAAGACACTGTAATGCAAACATATCATATCAGAACATATTCTGGGCTGCACAGTTGTGTGGTAGCACTGCTGCCTTCACCCAATGAAAGTTGTCACAATTCAAAAGACCCTTAATAAATTAAGTGTGTATACACAACAGATTGATAGAATAGTACCACAGACGTCTTTACTTAAATTAATGTTTGGCAACATTTACATAAAGTGTGTAAAATTGTTATGATTTTTATGTAGCCATTGAGGTCTGAGGAAATGAGCTTTGAAAGTGTCACATTTTAAGATCTGACTCAGTACTAAAAAGTTTTATATAACTGCCAAAATCTAAGATTTTTTTGTCAGTGTGTGGCAAGGCTAAACTTTAAATGGCAATGCAAAGTATTTTCTGGGGTTTAAGGTGTGAGCGGAAATTTCCTCCATCCAGCACAGAATATTTATGTATATTAAACTGGTGATTTTTATCCTTCTTTTTCCATTTCTTTCACCCAGGATGAAGATAAGAAAAATACCTGAACATCAAAAAGAAGCATAAGAGTGGGAGAAGTAATGGAGATAAAGAAAGAACAAAGTCAAAAGAAAGATAAGTGGGATTACTGAAGGGGAAATTAATGTCAAAGGCAGTGAAAGAAAGTCAAGAAGACCTGAGGAACACAAAGAGAGCTGCAATTACCATCAGTCTGAAAGGTGTCTTACTAGTTGCAGGACAGGAGAAACATCTGAATGACCTACCCAGTTGCAGTCAGGAGGTCTTCAGCCCTACCAAGATGGCTTCTAACTTCAGTGATATTGTTAAGCAGGGATATGTACGAATGCGGAGTCGAAAGCTTGGGGTTAGTGTGTTTTATCTCCTCTATTACGAATAGAATTCTACTTGGAATTTTGCTTCTTCACTGCCTGGCCCAAAATAATTTACCACCTGCATTTAATCTAGGCATGAGCCTCCTAACAGATGATAACGTCACGGCAAATAAATTGGTAAAACAGTTATTTAACCCCAATAAAGTAGCAGATAAAACTTGTGAAATGTTTTAGATGACCTTTAACCTGTACAGGGATAAAAAATGACACCAAAGTTCTTTTCACTTTGTTAACAGAGGCCAATTAATGTTCAAGAGATGAACTAAGCAGTTTGTTTTTTATAGGTCCAAAGAAGACAATTTACATCTTTTCATAATTCAAAAGCAAAAAACAAATCATCCTAAAATAAGTTTTTTCAGTTTTTACAATTACAGTATGACAGTGACATCTTCCTAATCCTGGAAATAAATTGTTCCTGCATGATTAGTAGGGAAGCCCTAAAACATTGATATAAAGATTTACGGTACTGCAAAGTCTGGGACATCTCCATCTCAAATTACATATAGTAAATAAAGTTAAATAGAACGACTGGCTCATCCAACCAGTCCAGAACACATAGTTTACCACTTAAAGATGTTCAGCAGTTGACTAACTAACAGCCTTACCCCAGTATTTATATTTTATAAATAGGCTTTACACAATAAAATTATTTGGTTAAATATGTTTCCAGATAGCAAAGAACCATATTTTGATTTCACAAAAACCGACATCTGTAATCATTTTTTACACACACCAACCATTTTTATGAAGTCACTGTTGGACTAAAAAACAGGTGCTTGGGATGTGATTCTTTTCTTCTTGCTTGTTATTGTCTGTGTGTGTGTCCTTGCATATTGCAGATCTATCGGCGCTGCTGGCTTGTGTTTAGGAAGTCGTCGAGCAAAGGACCCCGACGTCTTGAGAAATACCCTGATGAGAAGGCTGCATACATCAGAGCATGTCCCAAAGTAAGTATTGGGCTTAATGTAAAGAACAGTTGGAGAAAATGGATCAAGTGTTCATGCGTGTGTCTACACACAGACATGTGCACAGTCACTGACAGATCAGCGGAACCAGCATCTTATGTTTTACTTCTGATCTTATCAAGTACATATTTTGCAGATTTTTGGTTAAGACGTTAACTTGTCAGTGTGGAAAAACCTTTGACTTATTCTCTAGATAATTCCACTACACATCCTACCGCAGTTAAAGTGTGGCTCACGTACGACTTATTCTCTACTAACAAGACCTCTCATGTGCTTTAAACCCACAGTTAAATGGTTACAGTTTCTGATTACTCTCCCACTTATTGGATCCCGTCAATCGTTGCACAACAATGTGTTGGTTTTCGGCTCGAAGGACCAAATTATGTAGTGTTTAAAACACAGACCCTTGCTGATTTACCAAAGAGCAAGAATGAGTGAAAAAAGAAAACACCACAAGGGATTAAAATTACTCACACAAGGGAATAGCTAGGTCTGGATTCTTGGATTCACTCCTCACCAAAGCTAGGACAGCTTCTTCAATGTTCCAAATTTTATTAGTTAAGTATTCACATACACGCAAAGACCACATAGGTGTCAAACAACAATAAATGTCAGGAAACCGGATTCTAGCCATAAGATCACATACACTACTAACAAAAAGTTAGGGATATTTGGCTGTCGAATGAAATTTGTGTAAAATGTAAAAAGTTCCCGCTACAGTGATATATCACGAAAGTAGGACATTTAAGTACGAGGAACCACTGGTGATTTCCTCATCTCAAACAATTTGTTGAAACTAAAGTTAACAACAATGGTGTGTACACCACAACAAAAACTGTCAATGTCTCAATAACTGGTCATGTGCCCTTGAACATCAATTACAGCTTAACAACGACGTCTCTGCTGTTCACAAGTCGACTTATTTTCTGCTGAGGCAGGACATCCCACTCTTCTTGAAGGGCAGCCCTCAGGTCATTGAGGTTTTGGGGTGCAGAGTTTCGAGCCTCTACACGGCAACTCAGTTGATCCCACAGGTTTTCAATGGGATTCAGGTCTGGATAAAGTGCAGGCCGCTCCATTTGAGGTACACCAGTCTCCAACAGCCGTTCCCTGATGATAGGACCCTGATGAGCTGGAGCATTGTCGTCCATGAAGATGAAATTAGGCCTGTGTTGTTCATGTAAGGGCATAATCACTGGATAATTGATGTTATTCAGGTAGTATGGGCTTGTCACTGTACCATTCACAAAGTGTAGGGCAGTTCTATACAGTCTGGACACACCTGCTCACACTGTGACACCACCACCACCACCACCAAAAGCTGGTCTGGTGACAACAGTGGCTGATGCTTAGCGCTCTCCTTGACGCCTCCAACATCGTTGGCGGCCATAATTTCGTCCGGCTAAGAACGTCCTGTTTGAAGCATTGCAATGGCCAGGTACTGTTGATCCATTGTTAGGTGTCGTCTTGGTCTCATGATGTCTCAATGTGAACAGCCTGATGAGGACGACTGTTTAAACACCAGCTGTAATTGAACCAGGACATTTATTGGACGATTCCAGGATCAAACACCTGTTGTGACTTTTGCCGTTAAGCTCCTGGTTAGAGAACAGCAACATGTGCAAAAAGTACTGAGACATTTAACAGTTGGACAGGTGCATTCAAAAGTTTAGAGAAGGTCACTTTAAGTTCACCTGTTAAGGTTTGAATGCATTTTGGGCTCTTCCTGAAATTCAACCCGACAGCCAAATATCCCGAACTTTTTGTGAGTAGGATAGATTTCAAACCAGCTAACAAATGGTCTACACATCCTGATTAGGAGACTGAAACCCAAAAGTCTGTTGGTAAACTATAAAACAAAAGAACTGTTTTACTTGGTTAAGAATGTTGTCCTGAGAAACCAGTTCAGAGGAGAAAACCATTAGAACTTTACATACTTTAAGCAGAAACATCTAACAAAAAACATTTAAAACCACTCAAATCAATACATGCATTTACATAATGTTAATATAATCAATATTTCCAACAGAAAGCTTTAACCCTAGATTTGAAACTAGACAGGTTGTCTGCCTCACGGACTAAAGCTGGAAGCTGGTTCCACAGGAGAGGAGCCTGATAACTGAAAGATCTGCCTCCCATTGTGCTTTTAGAGATTCTAGGAAACACCAGTAAACCTGCAGTCTGAGAGCGAAGTGCTCTGGTAGGGACATAAGGAGTAATCAGATCTCTGGTATACGATGGAGCTTTATTAGTGAGGGCTTTATATGTCAAAAGAAGAATCTTAAAATCTATTCTAAGTTTGACAGGGAGCCAGGAGATATGATCTCTCTTTTTAAGCTTCATCAGAACTCTTGCTGCAGCATTTTGGACCAACTGAAGACTTTTAACTGGGTTTTGTGAACTTCCTGCTAATAAAGAGTTACAATAGTCCAGCCTTGAAGTAACAAATGCATGGAGTAGCTTTTCAGCATCTGTCCTCAAGAGAATATTACTAATTTTTCCTATATTTCTAAGGTGAAAGAAAGAAATCTTACAGACCTGTTTTATATGAGACTTGAAAGATTCTGATCAAAAATAACACCAAAGTTCTTTACATTGTTACCAGAGTCCAATGTGATGCTATCCAGTTTAAGTGGTTAACTAAGCAATTTCTTTTTTAGAGGTTCTGGTCCAAAGATAACAACTTCTGTCTTTACAGAGTTCAAGAGCAGAAAGTTTAAAGTCATCCACATTTTTATGTCATCTAGACATGCCTGTAATCTACCAAACTGACTGGATTGATGAATCCAGTCAGTATAGGATTTATAGATAAATACAGTTGTGTATCATCAGCATAACAGTGGAAATTAACACCATGCTGTCTGATGATTTTACCAATAGGGAGCATGTATATAGTAAATAGAATTGGGGCCAAGTACAGAACCCTGTGGTACTCCACAAGTAACCTTACAATGCATAGAAGATTTGTCATCTAGATGAACAAACTGGGATCTATCAGACAAATACAATTTAAACCAGCCTAGTGCTGTTCCCTTGATCCCCACAGTGTGTTCGAGCCTTTCAATGAGGATATTGTGATTGACCGTGTCAAAAGCAGCACTGAGATCTAACAAAACTAGAATAGACACGAGCCCATTGTCTGAGGCCATGAGAATATCATTAGTAACTTTAAGGAGAGCTGTCTCAGTGCTATGATGAGCTCTGAAACCTGACTGAAATTCTTCAAATAGGTCATTATTCCTCAAATGCTCTCAGTTGATTAGCAAAAAAATTTTCAAGGATTTTAGATAAAAAAGGAAGATTAGATATGGGTCTGTAATTTATTAAGTTTTCTTGATCAAGAGAAGGTTTCTTAAGTCGGGGTTTTATTACAGCTACCTTAAGAGCCTCTGGTACATAACCATTCACTAATGACAGATTAATCATTTCCAAAATGGGGGTAATAATAATAGGAAATACTTCTTTAAACAATTTAGTCGGGGTTGGATCCAACATACAAGTTGAAGGCTTAGATGAAGAAAGTATTTTTGAAAGCTCAGAAGGCTCAACTGGAGCAAAACACTTCAAACAGAGTGTCAGGCTGGGTTTTAAATGACTCGAGCAGAGGTGAAGTAGGGTGATAATATATTTTATTGAGGGATGAATATGAACAGAACACGAAAGGAATCACACAGGGAACAACAGACAACGGCACAAAGCGTGATGGGAACTAAGGGCGCGGAGGCGGAACTAAAATGACAACAAGCAGGGAAACAATAAACACCGGACCCAAATGTAACGCAACCAAAAACACTAAATAAATAAACAAACACCAACACGGGGAACAAGAACTAAACCAACAGACTAAAAAACAATAAACAATAACGATCTCGGGGGGAGGTACACAGGAGACAGTAACAAGGACGCACAACACGGAAGGAGACGAGGAACCGAGGTGATGAGCCAGGACTAAGAGCTAGTGCAAGAGACTCACCAGAAACACAGGGACTGAGGAGCTGAGGAGACAGGCGAGGGACATCAGAGGAGGACCAAGGGAAGACAACAGGGAATAACCAGAGGTGGATGAACACAGGGACGGCTAGGAGTAATGGGTGCTAACGGGGAAAGACGAGGAGGCAAGGCTAGAGGCAA
>JAVLVB010000840.1:8113-33252 GCA_032876305.1 Orestias chungarensis | reverse complement strand
CTAGGAGCAACGAGGAATAGCAGGGGACAACAACAGACGATCCAGCGGTGAGTGTGTGAATGAATGTGGCTTAAGTAGTGAGAACCGGGGTGTGATTGGTTGAGAAGAGGAGTGAATTATTGCAGACAGCTGTGAATGAAGGCGGAGTGACGAGACACAGGGAGGAAACGGAACCAAACAAAACACACATCATGACACAGAGATCAGGCTCCAGCGCCACATTTAGTACCTCATTGCTTACTGAGGCAGTAGTTATGTTTGGTAGGAGGCAATCAATTTTAGTTTTAATAGATTTTATTTTATCAATAAAGAATTCCATTAAGTCATTACAGCTTCCCCATCTTCTGCCACCACTTGCATCGCCTCCGCCGGCCCTTTGTCTGCAGCGCTCTGCTCCCCCACGCTGAAGTCCGGAGAAGCTGTAGTCTGCCCAAGGGTTGCTCGGGTGTTATTTTCCAGATTTTTACTGACCAAACTGTCCTTAATCCTACAGAGTTCAGCCCTGCCATAATTCATACGCATGAGGCGCATGAATTTGGGCTGGGAACCGACGTAAAAACAACTTAAATAAGAAGCCGCTGCACTACTGCGCGCCGCCATCTTTTACTTTTACTAATTATTCAAATCAATTTGTAAAAGTTTGTATTTCATTATCTCAATAAAACTGACTAAAAACTTGACTGAAATGTTTGTCTAAAAACTAAAACTGGACTAAAACCATCACATTTAGAAATAACTGAAACTGGTTAAAACTAAAATCCATTTTCATCTAACAGACTAAGACTAAAACCAAAGTGGTTGTCAGAAATAACACTGCCCAGCAGCACGCCTTTTAGTCAGCTAAGCCAGATCAAACTTTATTGATCCCTTTGGGAGTTTCCCTCAGGAAAATTGAGGGAAATGGGGCGACACTAAGACCTGAACACAGATTACTGGATTCAAAGTCCAGAGTGCTAACTAACGGTTGTGGAATACATTTTAAACTTTTATTTTTTGTTTATAAATCTCTTGTTATAGGTCCTTAGGGAAATGAACAACAACCAAAACAAAGTTAATTATTACTCATTTTTATTGTAATTAACTAAACGATTCCCCTCTAGCTTTATCCGTTCGTTGTCACCCGATCATGGATATCAACTAAATAGGATAAAGATATTCAGGGAAGTGACCCAAAACAAAACAGAAGTGAATGATAGGTTGTTAGCCCGCCCTCACAGTTTTTGCTAAAAAGAGACAAACAATCCTAACTGGGCGGACTAACAAAAAGAACAACAAGCTCTACAAAGGACAGCAGGATGCAGTGCAAAGCTCTAAAAACAAAAACACAAAATTACTAATTGCTTATTAAATCAATCTAAAACACACTAAAAACACTGCCTAGCTGCATAGCATAAATCAACACAGAGAACAAAACTTGGTGTAGCTGATCTGGTGCAACCCTACCAAATAAAAACAATGTAACAAACATGCAATTCATTCTGATTAAAAGAGACAAATGTGTAAGCCTACCTGCACGACCAGGTAACGCTACTACTGGAACACCATTAATGCAGCCCTGTATCAGCACAACGTAAGAGAATCACTCAAAAACAGTTTTCCTCAAACCTACCACAGCCAGCAAACAGCACGGGTCCAACACACACACACCTGGTCCAACACACACACACCTGGTCCCACACACACACACCTGGTCCCACACACAGGAAATGAACACTTGGCCACCACCCTTCCAGCTTCCCCTTTATGGAGGCTCGGGCTCTGGAGAGTGCGACACCTGCTGGTTCCACCTGTTACATTCCTCCCCACCATTATACATCGGCGACCCGACAATGTACCTAAAAAACTGTTAACCAAAAATAAACTAATTTCTTCTGTACAGAACAGGGCAGCCTATAAGGGTGTCCTAAAGAGCCATGCTTCCTCATGAACCCCAGGTCTGTTGACTCCGTCAGCTTTTTCTAACTGTTCCAAAAACAACCTTCAAATGTTGGGATTACCCTGCCTTTTGTATGGTTGCCCCATGACTTTAGAATCAGCCTCCACTAGATCTTCTTTTTATTACAGCCTTTAATACATAAATGTGTGATGTCATGTCTGGTTTTATCTTTTTCATTTATTGAATTTTGTCTGTTTTGCTTTTAATTTACACACATTTTGTTCAGTTCTTCTGTTTTTGTGAACCACTGATCCTGTGGATGTTTAAAACAGCCTTAGAAAGGATTGATGGTAGATTGGTTGTTTATAATCGTCTTTAGGCTGGATTTGGCTGGCAGACTTTTTTAACATGACTTATCTGGTTTAGGTTAGTGTATAAATTAACCCTGTGATGGCTTGAGGTGAAATTGGAACTAAGAGACGTTTAAGGTCATATTTAAGTAGACATTTTTTGAAGTAATGTACATAAAACTGAACATCTAACAGCGGACCTGGGGAGCTTCTAGTGTCAACACAGATAGCAAGGTGGCGTTAAATGGGACAAGTAAAGCAGGAGAGCCAACCAGATTTAAGGGGGTAATGAAAGAATGTAATAAATACTGAAGGACAATTACAGCCATTCAGGGTCTCAAGGTATGGCACAACTGTATAAAACGTTTGTCTCATACTTGCATTTGATATTAAAGATATAGGAGAGGATCTTCAGCTCAATCTCATTTTCGCAACAATGCGCATGCGCCACCTCATCTCCAGTAACGCGCCCTGACATCGGGCACGTCCTCAGCACATGCATCTGTTTACATCTGCGGGACCTCAGCCTCTGGCGCCGCATCGGACTTATTACAGAATTGCGAACATGTCTGACACTGCGAGCAGGCCCGGACTGGCCATAGGGAGAACCGGGAGTATTCCTGAAGCGCCGGCCTAATATTGGCCTGCTGGCCTAATATTGGCCTGCTGGCCTAATATTGGCCTGCCGGCCTAATATTGGCCTGCTGGCCTGCGTCTCTGCGTCTGCCTGCAGTGCGAATATCAGATAGACAGACCAGCGCTGGGACCATGGAGGCAGTCAGGCCAGCAGCATGTGAGGAGGGAAAGATGATTGGTTTATTTCGATTAAGACCCAAAACGTCCATATCAACCACACAGGTGTGGAGGAAGGGGCGTGGTCTGTGCCTGGTGAGAGAAGCTAGGGCAACAAGCGAGCCGTGCAAGAAGTGAGGAGAAGCGGTTCGGGTGTCTGACGGGGTGACAGAAACAGAGAGGGAGACAAAAAGAGAAAGGCAGCAAAGTAACAGATTTATTTATTCAGTCGCCCCCTGTTGCCATTAAAATAAACATTACAAGTAAGTTATAAAAATAAAAACAAAACATTTACACACAAAATGTTGGCACAAATATTATTTTAAGTTTAAATATATATATTTTAATTTTAATAAAATACTTGTACCAACATTTTTTGTTTAAAGTTTAAACCCCTGAAGGAACTTGAGGCTGCACACATCAGTCTACAGTGTAAATATGGAGCCTATACAAGTTTAGCCTTGAAATTAAGATAAGGACAGAGAAGTTAAAATCACACGCCACTTTATTATTATTATTATTATTTACTTTTTAAATGATTTATTTGTCCAGCTAATCAGACAAAATCTTACCATTATCATGTATATGAGTACAAGGCCAAATCAGTGAGACAGGCTACATAATCTAACTGTATGAAATACAGTTTATGTTAAAACTGTAAACATATGTTTGCTATTCAAAGGTGGTGATGGTGATGACACCAGACCTGCTGGTACTTCAGGAGAAGTCGAGCATTTGGGAGAAGTTACAAAACCATTTCTACAGTAGAGCAACAACACATGAACACTAGCAGACACTAGCATAGACATAAATGGCTTTAGACTGTAATAATAGCTTCCTTTGTAATTTAGCGTTATTCTACTAAGTGATTATGTTGTTGAAAATTTCTGTCTGCTGCTGATTTTCTGTTATGTTTCCCAGATCAAACATGAACATTTGTGTATTCCAACCTTGGATTTACTGTAGGTTTGGTTCATTAGTATTAGTATGATGATGAGCCACTGAGGCAGTTGATTTTTTACATGATTTGACTGTAAAGCTCTAATTTAGACACTTATTATTGTGTAAAATCTTTATCATCTTAGTACTATTGCATTAACAGCAGTAAAGTTACTGTATATTACAACCTCAGAAGTTACAGTAAGTCTAATAAGTGGCCTTTTATTTGGAGTTTGCTATAAGTGTGTGTGAGCACGTGCACAAATGCGTGTTGCTTGTTTCCATGCATTTAGGTGTGGATGCATGGAACATGTATGTGTGTGAACATTTATGTGTGGTAACATGCATGTGTGTGAACATGCATGTGTGTGAACATGTATGTGTGTGAACATGCATGTGTCTGAACATGCATGTGTGGGAACATGTATGTGTGGGAACATGTATGGGTGTGAACATGTATGTGTGTGAACATGCATGTGTGGGAACATGTATGCGGGTGAACATGTATGTGTGGGAACCTGTATTGGTGTGTGAACTTGTATGGATGTGATCATCACAAATGCGCTTTGCTTGTGCCCATGCATTTAGGTGTTGATGTGAACATGTATGTGTGTGAACATGCATGCGTGGAAAGCCCAGGGTGGCCTGGTTACATGACTGACTCCTGGCCTGAAAATATCTCCCAGTCTGGCCCTGCTTGCCAGCTTCCATTTTTGCTGCCGTACGGGGAGAAACTCTCTTCAATGGTGAATGATGCATCTTGTCCGTCCCGTTTTACTTCCTAAACAACTATCTCCGCATGCGCAAATTCAAACATGAGCGCGTTGTACGGGTTGGGTGGGTGGGGACATTAGTGATATACGTCATTGCGTCAATTTTATTTCTGCATTGACAGCCAGTTTTTTTTCCCCACCGGTCATTTCTGATTGGCTGTCATTTTAAATAGGATTTTCCATTGAAAATTTTCTATTGACAAGACCCTCTCCTATACCTTTAATGTTAAAGTTGTGGCAGATACTCCAATATTATAGTCCCCTGTCATTTTGACACTTTGAAAAAAATGGACCACAACACTGACATTGCTTCTCTACTTTTTTTGTGCTCCACAATCCTAGTATCCATAGCTGTATATGTTTCTGTTTATGCAAATGCTTTTATCCAAAGTGTTACTATGCAGACAATGCACAGCATCGCTGTCACAGTTCCCTCACCAAAAAAATACCACATGATCAATCCCTTCCTATCCAGAAACTTAAACACAAGCACCAACAAAATGGAATAATAGTGGTCCACTATAGTGACATAGGACCTCGGTGAGTCAATCAACAGAATGAACTCAGTGTGCAAAGATGAATAAATACAGAAAGAACACAATGAGATCTAACTGGAACGATTTTATTCAACAGAAGATTCAAGAATAACATTAAAATACAAACCTGATCCATACACCATACAAGTGAGACTCTGAATAAAGTATCAAAATTAAGTACTATTCTAAATCATCTAAACACAAAAGTCAAAAACTGTTATAAACTTTTCCACAACTTTCTCTTAGACTCGCCCACTGCGTTCATTTGTCTTCATAGAAGAGCTGGATTTAAAAAAAGACTAACTAGATGGCTTTTGAGAACAAGTGGTTAGTGGTTATCACTTATTCAGACTTTCATTTGTAAAATATTTAGAAAAATCTTGTATCTTCGTTTTACACAATTACGTCTTACTTTGTTTCAAAGTTACAAATTAATAATTTAATAGTTTAGCTTTTTATTTGTACAAAAAAGCTAAAGCTTTATGTTTTAACTTTTTATTCAGGTGACAGAAATTAGTCACGTCAAGAATCTCACCCGATTACCTCGAGATACCAAGCGACAGGCAGTAGCCATCTTGTTAACAGATGAAAACTCACGCATCTTCACATGTGAATCAGGTGAAAGCAAACTCACACAAACATTTACACAAACAGGATACTCCTGCTGGGCCATTCCAGGAGCAGGCGTGTGGCTTAGTAACATGTAAAGTGTTGTGTTTCTCAGAGCTCGAGGCAGAAGACTGGTTCAAGATGCTTTCAATCGAGTGTTTTGGTATGCAACTGAATGACATTAGTATGGGAGAACCGGACCTGTTGGCTGCTGGAGTACTGTGTGAACACACAGGTACTTTATACACACAAATGCTTGCACTTCAGCCAAACTGCGGATTTTGTATCAACTTCTATTTATTTTAGTATGTGTTAGAAAAACACAGAAAAACCTTATAAGGTAAGAAATGTGAAGACAGATAATCACACACATCATCAATGTATTCTTGGGACGACTAAGCTTGCATTGGGGTTTCTTCCCTTCAGATGTTCTGTGTTGAAAATATTTCTTCCTTACCTCATGTTATTCTTTGTTTTGTTAGAACGATTCAAGGTGTTCATGCTTCCCTCTCCCAACCTGGGCATCTATGGGGAATGTATGATGCAGATAACCCATGAGAACATCTACCTGTGGGACATCCACAATCCTCGCAAAAAGCTTTTGACCTGGCCCCTCTGTTCTCTGCACCGCTATGGACGAGATGCCACTCGCTTCACATTTGAAGCCGGACGGTGAGACCAGGAATAGCTGAATATATTGTGAAGTTATTTGAGGTCTGTTATGACCCGGCTCAACCACAGGGAAGCGGAAGTATTATTAAAATCCAGATCTTAAAGGATTAAAGGTTCTTATTTATTGTTCGGTCCAAACACGGAATAATACAAACAGCATCAATAGTTAATATTGATGTAAATACAGGAAGTTACACAGGACCAAGTTCTCACAGTGGAGCCAGAATGCAGGAAGCTGCATCTGCACCTGAAACGAAACAAATAAGAAAGAATCGCAGACAAAGGCCAATGGCCGTAACATGGGCTTCTCTGGCACCAGTATGCCAGACAACAAACACACTGCAAAGGAGGCTAAACAAATAAAAGTTGACAGTGAAAGACGTAAAAAAATAAAAAAGTAAAATATATTAAACAAATGTACGTGTCATGGTTCCAGCCTGTTAAGTGGTTTTTGTTCACGTTCCTCTCAACTCCCTGCTCTGATTTCACACTCATTCCATCTGTGAGGCTTCACCACAGTTCTCATCAGCGTCTCTTTCTCCTACCTGTTCTCCCAAGTGTGCCAGCTGACAAGGTTATGGAATAATTCAGCCAAAATATGGAAACATTGGCGGTACAGCAGTTAAGCCTAGTCATACCGGAATTACGAGCCGGAGATTCTGCTTCCCCAGATTCTTTTTTGGAGGTGGTTGAAAGTGCCATGGTTTTCTCAAGATGGCTGACCCAAGTGCAGAAAAGGCAACTCAGATGGACAACGGAAATCAGATAAAGTGATTTACTTACAGTGAGGTTTTTACAGATTGAACATTTGAATGTGCAAGGAGAAATCTCAGTTCCAGGGCTGGAATCAGCAAAAGGGGAACTGGGGACTCTGAGGGAAACAGACTGGTGAGTTTATTTCCAGGAAGGTGAGAATATATTTAATCTGAGTAGATCTTACTTTGAAACCAGGAAGAAATCTGCCAAGGGGAGGTGAGAGGATCTAGTGATTATTGGTTTGTGGTTCTGTTGTTTCAGAGGTGTTGAGGCCAAAGGGCGGAAAGAAAAAGGAGGGCGCTATGTAGATGCTGAGGCGGACAGGTAGAGCGGACATGCAGAGGAGTGATCTTGTGGGTGTCCAAGGAGCGGATGCAGTCAATAGAGTGTGCTGAAGTCCTTGGCTGTTTCTTGCAGTTTGGTATTGTTGAGGCTCTTTAGCTGGAGGATATACACAGTGGAGTACCTGGTGTAGCAGACACAAGAAAAAATATCACTAGGGACAACACAAAAAGTTGCTCATGCATAGAATCAAACAGTAAAAGCTCAGAGAACGCAGGAGGGCTTGATGATACCGTTTGAAGGTAACGCTCAGGCACTGACTGACTGCAGAGCCGCTCCTCTTTTACTCCACAGAAGCAATCAGGGAAATGGCAGCACCTGTGCAGCAAGAGCTTCCAGTTTAGCAGGCCCCAGGCAGAGTAGCTTTTCAGCAGTGCCTTCTGGTGATGAAAAGGAGAAACCACAGACAGAACCAGCCAAATATTTACCATACCTGTCAGAAAGACAATTATGGAACCAAGCCTCCCTCTTTGTTTCTGAATCTTTTCTCACCACCTCTCGATCCCAACACCATCTACATCCTCACAGCCCGGATTCAGCACAGACAGTGCTGTTGCAACTAGACTCCAGAATGCGTACTGTCTTCCAGGAGTCAGTGTTTTCTCCAGCTCCTGTGTCTTCTTGAGGGTCCATAGTTACAGAACTTTGTCAGGGGTCCCGGATCCAACACTTTACTAGTTAAACCCTGACATTAAGCTGTGGTCCCACAAGTCTCCTGATCGTAATCTGTGGCTCAGTAAGCGTCCTGACCTCAGGTCTCTGTTAAAAAACAGGTTGCCTGACTAGCCAAAGCCACACAGCAGGCCGCCTGACTAAAAGCCTCAGCTCCGGAGTAGGATGCTTTATTTCAAGCTGCAGCCTTACCTGACTCATAGCCTCAGCTCTGTTTAAAAATGCCTCTCGAAGTCTAATCTCCATTGCAGGCCACCTGACTCTAAGCCACTGCTCCGCTGCAGGCAGACTCCAAGCTTTTACCATAGATCTTTCGACCTCCAAAGGCACAAAAACACTGAGTCAGTTTATTTTTATTGCGCTATTTTGCACTTGTCATCTCAAGGCACTTTACAAGAAAATCATGTAATCGTGAATGCTGCAAGTCATTGACTTGCAGCATTCACGACTCTGGAATCAGCAGGACGAAACAATGGCTTGTGTTGTCACTGACTTTACAGCAATCTTTCATACTGAGCATGCATGCAGTGACAGTGGAGAGGAATAACTCCCCTTTAACAGGAAGAAACCTCCCTCAGAACCAGGCTCAGTACAAGCAGCCATCTGCCATGACCGACTGGATGTTTGAAGAGATAGAAAACTAAAATAGATGCAGAGGATACTGAAAAAAAGAGAGTTTATAGCAGCAGTTGTAGAACGTCACTGGAAGCATCTCAGCCCATGTTCTCCTCCAAGAAGCTGTCTCAGCTAACAGAACGCCAGCCCAGATGTGGCTACTATGGAGAGAAGAACACTAAGAGAAAACAAAAGGTTAACAAGGTTGAAATAACAGTAACTAAAGCAGATTGGACAAAGGAAGAAAGTAGCTGAGAGAGAAGTGGTCAGATTGTCCTCCAGCAGTCTAAGCCTATAGCAGCATAACTATAGAAAAACTTAAATAACTCTACCCTGTAGAGTGAGACATGAAGAAGGTAGAGGTCTGTCTAGACTGAGTTACATTTACATTAACATTTATGCTTTTAGCAGACGCTTTTATCCAAAACGACTTACAAAAAGAGGGTTTAACTTTGAACTACGACACAATTTACTCAGTTACCTGCAATATGCTAGGAGAGGATTTAACATTAATGATGACACTCATTTACAGCACATAGGTAAACAAAGAAGGCCCAAGTACCAAACATTGAGTGCTAAATGATATCAGGGGGTTAATAAGTGCATTTAGATCTTCCAGGGCAAGAGATACTCTCGGAAGAGCTGGGTCTTCATGGATTTATTGAAGGTGGAAAGAGAATCTGATGCTCTGATGCACGTAAGGTCGTTCCACCAGCGAGGAACCGCAGATGAGAGAGTTTAGATTGACCAACATGGGGCGTTGGTTGCGTTAGTTGGCGCTCCTTGGAGGAACAGAGCGGGGGGGCAGTGACATAAGGCTTTAAGAGGGTGTTTAGGTACATGGGCGCTGATCCATCAAACACTTTGTATGTCAGCATTAGTGATTTGAATTTGATGCGTGCAGCTGAGAGAAGCCAATGGAGTTCAGTGTAAAGGGATGTGACATGTGATCGCTTTGACTGGTTGAAAACCAAGCGAGCTGCAGCATTCTGGATCATCTGTAGCGGTCTCAAAGCACAGGCTGGAAGACCTGTTACGAGGGATTTGCAGTAGTCAAGGCGGGAAATGACAAAGGTCTGAGCTAGGAGCTGTGTCGCTTGTTGAGTTAGATATGGCCTAATCTTCCTGATGACACGATCAAGCGACGTAGGCAACCTGATCCGCAAAGGTCAGCTGATCGTCGATTATGACGGCCAGGTTTCTTACAACCTTAGTGGGTGCCACAGATAGGGAGTCTAACCTGATGCTGATGTTGTGGTGAATAGTTTGCGTGGCTGGGATGACAAGCAGTTCCATTTTGGAGAGGTTCAGTAGGAGGTGGTGATCTTTCATCCATGCAGATATGTCAGAAAGACAGGCTGCTGAGATTTGCGTCGGTACTGAGAGGTCATCTGGAGGAAAGGACAGATACAGCTGGGTATCAACTGCACAGCAATAATACGAGAAGCCATGCAAATGGATGATTGGGCCCAGTGAATTAGTGTACATGGCAAAGAGCAGGGAACCCAACACTGAGCCTTGGGGAACCCCTATGGTGAGGTGGTGTCGCGTCGGTGTTTGGCCTTGCCATGCCAGCTTGAAGGATCCTCCGATGAGGTAGGATTCAAACCAGGAGTGTGCACTGCCCTCAATGCCCATGTCTGCCAGCTTGGTAAGTACGATGCTGTGGTTTACAGTATCAAATGCAGCTGAGAGGTCCAGTAGGATGAGAACTGATGATTGGCCTGTCACTTTGGGTTCTTTCAAGGATTCCGTTACTGACAGGACTGCCGTTTCCGTGGAGTGACCTCTCTTGAAGCCTGATTGGTTAGAATCAAGGAGGTCATGTTGTGAGGTAAGTTTCGTCACCTGCTAGGGAAGGTTTTTTCTGATAGGTTAACATCTTCCCCCAATCGGATTAGGCTGTCTTCTCTATCTAATCCTAACTATAAACTTTATCAAACAGGAAGGTTTTAAGCCTAGATTTAAAATTAGACAGGGTGTCTGTCTCACGGACTAAAGCTCTAAGTTGGTTCCACAGGAGAGGAGCCTGATAACTGAAAGATCTGCCTCCCACTCTGCTTTTAGAGATTCTAGGTACCACCAGTAAACCTGCAGTCTGAGAGCGAAGTGCTCTGTTAGGGACATAAGGAGTAATCAGATCTCTGATATACGATGGAGCTTTATTAGTGAGGGCTTTATATGTCAAAATAAGAATCTTAAAACCTATTCTAAGTTTGACCGGGAGCCAATGAAGGGAAGCTAAAATTGGGGAGATATGATCTCTCTTTTTAAGTTTCATCAGAACCCTTGCTGCAGCATTTTGGACCAACTGAAGACTTTTATCTGCATTTTGTGAACTTCCTGCTAATAAAGAGTTACAATAGTCCAATCTTATAGTAACAAATGCATGGACTAGTTTTTCAGCATCTGTCCGAGAAGGAATATTTCTAATTTTGGCTATATTCCTAAAATGAAAGGACACCTTTTTATAGATATATATATGCTGATCAACAATAACACCAAGGTTCTTTACATTGTTACCATCCAGTTTAAGAGGTTGACTAAGCTGTTTCTTTATTAGATTTTCTGGTTCAAAGATAACTTCTGTCTTTTCAGAATTCAAGAGCAGAAAGTTTAAAGTCATCCACATTTTTATGTTTTCTAGACATGCCTGTAATCAACCAACCTGACTGGATTAATCAGGATTTATGGATGAATACAGTTGAGTATCATCAGCATAACAGTGGAAATTAACACCATGTGTCTGATGATTTTACCAATAGGGAGCATGTATATAGTAAATAGAATTGGGCCAAGTATGGAACCTTGTGGTACTCCACAAGTAACATTACAATGTGAAAAACATTTAGATTAACAAACTGGGATCTATATGGCAAATACGATATAAATCAGCCTAGTGCTGTTCCCTTGATCCCTACAATGCGTTTGAGCCTTTCAATTAGGCTATTGTGATCGACTGTGTCAAAAGAAGCACTGAGATCTAACAGCAATAGAATAGACACAAGTCCAAGTAAGGGTTTAATTACAGCTACCTTAAAAGCCTGGTACATAGCCATTCACTAATGAGAGGTTAATCATATCCAAAATGTGGGTAATAATGAAAGGGAATACTTCTTTAAACGATTTGGTTGGTACAAGTTGAAGGCTTAGATGAAGAGAATATTTTTGAAAGCTCCGAAGCCTCAACCGGATCATAACACACAGAGATCAGGCTCCAGAGCCACATTCAGTGCCTCCTCGCTTACTGAGGTAGTAGTTATGTTTGGGAGGATGCCAATTTATTTTATTTTCGATAGATTCAATTTTATCAATAAAGAATTCCATAACGTCATTGCAGCTGAAACCTGGAGAAAGGGATGGCTCACAAAAGTTTTTATTTCACATAAGTTTGCCAACTGTATTAAAAGGAAACCTAGGACTGTACTTATTCTCCTCTATTTATAATGTAAAATATTCAGATCTAGCTTGTCAAACGGTCCTTTTATACAGATGCAGATTGTTTTTCCATGATGAATAAGACTCCTCTAGAAATGAAGAGCACCATTACTTTTCCAATTTCCTGGTGTTCTCCTTCAAGGTACAAAGTTCTTAATTAAAACAGGGAGCCAACCTCCTAAGAGTAATCCCTTACGTTTTTTAAGGTGGCTGCGTTGTCTAATATGCAATGAGGACATAACACTAAAACAGCATCAATTTCTGTAGGGCATGAAATTAACTGGCTGCCCTCCACTGTGTTTCTCTGAGATACTGAAGAAATTATGGATTCTTTAAAATTTATAAAATCATTGTCTGATAGAATCCTACTATAAGGAAATTTTCTTTCAGATTTTGAGTTGACGGTAAAAAAGAAGTCAAAAGTTATCAAAAAATGGTCAGAAGGAGAGGGTTATGAGGCAGTACTGTTACTTTTTCACACTCAATGCCATAAGTCAGCACAAGGTCTAAAGTGTGACCAAGAGAGTGAGTAGGTGTTTGTATTTTTAGAGTGAAGCCAATTGAGTCTAAAATGGCAGTAACGGCTACATTTAGACTGTTATTTTTGGTGTCAACATGAATGTTAAATTCTCCCACATTAATGACTTTATCAGTGTTTAACACCTATTAGATTAAAACAGATCTCAGAGCTGATCTAAAAATCCACAGTAAGGACCTGGAGGACGTTACAAAACAAGAAACAGAAGTGGTTTAATTATGTTAGAGGTTGGATGAGGAAGGCTAAAGGTTAAATGTTCAAAAGAACTATAACTATTAGTTGGCCTGGGATTAATTAATAAATCTGATTGAAAAATGCTTCCTACTCCTCCACCTCTCCCAGTACTTCGAGGAATGTGAAAGTTTGAATAATTACAGGGAGTTGATTCGTTGATACTAACATAATCCTCTTGCTGCAGCCAGGTTTCTGTGAGACAAAGCTAATCGATTTGATGGAAAAGCCACATTTAATAGTTGTTCATTTTTGTTTAATGGGATCTCAATGGGATAATGTGTTGATAACAGTACAGAATATTCAGAGAGGAGTTCTAAACTACGACTCTGCTTCCTGGTCTGGACCCTGGTTTGTCAGTAATTTGTTGAATTAATATCTATGGCCATATTTCTAGAAAGAAGAGCTGCTCTGTCCAATATGGGCTGGATGCCGTCTCTCTGGATCAGACCAGGTTTTCCCCAAAAAGTTTGCCATGTCAATGTAACCCACACCGTTTTCTGAACATCACTTGGATAACCAGCAGTTGGTGGAGAGGGATCTTGGTATACTATTGTGCTTACCTTGCTTTCCCGTTGTGTCACTGCTGTTTTGATCTGCACCCATCTTCTCTGCTCTGTGCCAGCTTTCCCCTGTTAAGTTTATTGTTTTTTGTTCTTTCCACTACTTGTTCTGGCGACCTATCATTTCCACTTTCACAAACTTCATGACAGCATTACTGTCATGGTTAGCATTATAGTCATAGATAAACCGGGAATAAAGGGCAGTGATATCTGTGCTGAGTGTTGGGGATGTAAGAAAACCAATTTGGACATGCTGGAATCTGATGGTTACAAATCCCTGATCCACCAGTAGTGTTGTTAATGTAGTCCTAGGGACCCCAGCTTTTCTACTAACACAGGGTTGCTGAAGTTAAGCTGCAAAGTTAAGTATGAGGGGTTTGCTGTCATCATACTGAGAAAAGAATTTTTTGAGCTGATCTGGCAGACTGACATCAGTGGTTGGTGCGACATTCTCTGTGTAATACTTTATCCCTTGTTTAGGAGAGAACTGTCCTTAAAATTGTCTTATTTCTTGTACTTCCTTCTTTCTGTTTTGTTGACCCTTGGCCTGCTTTTAGGCTTCTTGTTTGGCCGATTTAAACACTGTTCAGTATCCAGCCATTGTTATCAAAGGTTTCGGGTTTCCAGCTAGGAAGAAAAACTGATTTACTTTTTCTTACAATATAATCAGTGCAAGATTTGACAAAGGAAAATAATGAGGTAGATTACTGATTGATAACAACCTCACTATGATCATATGAGTCCAGCGTCTCACAACTTATATTATGAACTCATCACTTTCATGAGAGACTGAACAAGTTTGACTGATTATCACCTGATCCTCAGGTTGTACCCTGTTTATTAAATATAAACTTTGATCTATTACTAATTCTATGACTAAACTTTTAATTATAACTATTAATAAGTACATAAAACAAAACATTTACCTCCCTGTTCCTTAACATAGAAAACTAATTTGAATAATGCACTGAACTTGATGGACTATTTGAGAACTAGAATCAATTTAAATGTATGTAGGATTGGATTGAAATATTTTTTTTATTTTAAAGTGCCTCAAGATGATGTAAATTGAAGTGACTTCTATTGAAATGCCACTCAGTGTTTCCATGGCAATCCCCTCTTTGGCCTAAAGATAAACATATTATGGTAAACTTCCCTTGTTTTTCATCAGCTGCTATGCACCCTAGTTCATATATACAGTATCCACACAACTCTTTCCTAGCCAAAGCCGGATCTGAAGAGTCATCCACCCTGTCTCCATCAGCAATTGGTCCATAAATGCATCGCACCCATTTTGGGGGAAATGAGCATGAATTAGTTAGTAAGAGGCTGCCTTTGTAGGCTTATATACAGCAGGCATTAGCTCACACTACTTACTGTGTCTCCTTAGTAGGAACCTAGACTCCAAATAGGTCGTATTATCCCCTCTGGAATGGGAACATATAAAGTTATGGTGGTGTATAATTTACATCTCTTAATCAGAGAATTTCAATTTGAATAGCGGTTAAGTTTTTTTTTTTGACACAACAGAAAAATTACGTTTAACTTGCAATTTTCTGAAGTTCTCAGACTTTAACAGGAGTACCCAGAATTTAGTGAGGCAGAAATGGAACTGAAAAATACTCAATAAAACTGAAATTATTCTTGTAGAAATGCAGGAAAGATTGCAACTGGGACACAGGAACCGTGGAGGCCTACAGAGGCAGGGCAGGAACCAAAGAAAGCCTGATGGCGGGAAAGGTAGAGATCTCTTGATAGCAGCAAGTCCATGGGGGTTTGATTGATGTGTGGTATGAGATTAGCCATACAAAGATATAGCTTGAGGTCAGTAAGACTGCAAAAACAGAAACCTGTGTCAGAAAAGCTGGAGCAGGCAGCCTACAGGGGCACAACTTGAAGTCAGGAGGATTGTGGGGCCATAACTTAGGACCATGAGAACATGAGACTCGAGTTGAAGCTGAAGGTTAGGGTTTAACCAATAATGTTTTGGATCTGGAACCTCACTCACAGCTGCCGTACCATACTCAGAAAAGGAAGTTGAGGCGGGCCACCCTGGATCCCCCTCTATAAAGTCAGAAACAACTTCATGGTGGAGTTGGACTTTGCCAGAAACACAGAAATTGAATTGAACCAGGAATGGACAAGGCATGTACAGGTTTTAGAGCAGGAACAAGCAAAGGAGAGAGAATTAACTTCCTTAACTCCTCCATGAGCTTGGTTTTGCAGACCTGAGAAAGAATGTCAATGATATCACCAGTGAATTTAGAAAGAAACACCTGAGGCAAGTCACCTTTAGGCCCCTCAATGTGCTCAGGAACCAGAAATGGAGGCTGATTTCTCTTCGTGATTTGCCACCCCTGATGGCGTTGTACATAAACTGCAGGGACAACTGGCAAAATGTCCATTCTTGTGGCGTCTTCTAGAGCATGAAGATGAGGACACCAGCAGCATTGAAACAGATGAGGGCAGAGCAGATACAGGTGAATCAGTCTGTGGTAGAACTGCTGAGATGTCAGCAGTAGAGAAACTGTTGTGATAGCGGCAAAGAAATGGAAGCACGTTGAGGTGAACTCGTAGCGTCAATACGATTACTTCTGGAGTGTCTGAGAGAGCAGACGGGGGTAGAACTGCAGCAGTGACAGGGGCAGACTGTGGTGGAATAGCAGTGAAGGCATTCTGCGAACAGGCAGCGATGACAGCAAAAACTGGCAAAAGTGCAGCAATGCTGTCAGCAGACTGTGATGGAAGCACAGCTTGACAGTGCCTTTTTCTGTGGTATGAGGCAGAGTCAGAAGATGACGGAGGCAACACAGCTCGCTTCTTATAAAGTCTAGGTCCAGTGGGCAGAACGCAGATCTGGATTGATGGAAATAAACTATTTCCTCCAAGAGACTTAGCTCCATCATTTTGCCTCACTGATCCACGTAGAGAAAGTCTGGAAGATCATTTTCATTCAGACGAGCAGGAAGCATTATTTCTAGAACGGGATCTAGGTAAGATATGGTAATATCCATTGGTTGAGCTACCCACAGATCCAGCAGAGCTGGAAGTGTGGTTAAGCTGCTGTGTCGAAAAGTGACCCATTTTGTGTCCAGGAGGACCCAAAATTTCTGATATTTTAAATAAAAATGTATTGAAAATAAATTAAATCCAAAAATAAAAAGGGGTTAGGCAAGACTAATAGTCCGAGCAGAAAGATGGTTGTTGCAGACAGGCTGCAAACAGATCCAGAGATAAGTTAAAAAGCAGTGGTCCAGAAGCAAAAACAGGGCCAATGTCCAGAGTATGAGAAATAACAAGTGGGTAAGGCATTACATGAAAATCAGTAAATCAGAACTTGGTCGTGGACAGAAGTACGAGACAGAAAATATCATGGTCTGACAGTTACCTTGTTGGTTTTTATGTTCCCTGTCATTTTCCCTGCTTTCTCTCTCTCAGTCTGCCACCTTACAATTAGAATCAGCGGCATTTACTTTCCACCTGTCACCAAGAGTATTTCAGCTTCTCTGCTCCTTTTCCTCCCTGCTGGATTCTCCCTCATGGTTCCCTGTGTTCGTAGTTGTCCTCATTGCTGTACGCTATGTAAGTCATCAGTATTTTTTATAAATCCTCAACTTTAAAAGTGTCGCTGTCTGCTATGCATTTTGGTCCAGTTCCTGCTAACTTCATGACAGAAAAATGCTTAACATCTACTCGCTAAACTGCTTTCAATTATCAGGCAATAGTGACTGGTATGAGTAATAAGACTGGGGAATTTAGAGGAATGTCAACAAAACCAGTTACCGGATTAGAATCATGACAACGTTGAGTTTTTATTACCTGTTGTATAAGGAAATCTTTAAACCCAGCACACAAAATTACTGCAATTAGTTTTATGGTACAGCCTTATTACAAATTGTTTTAAATTAACCCCTTTCCTCAAAATTATAGGAACAAATATCTAACCATGAGGAAAATTTGGAAAAAGGTTTTTTGATATTGTTTGAAACTTTTAAAAAAACATTCACTCTAAGAAAGATTAGGAAGTGAAAATGGAACAAAACAATACAATTTTAATTTGTAGGAGCTTAAAGACAATCATGGTCTATGTTTCTTTTATTTTGTATTTTTATTTTGAATATGTAAATGAGATACTTAACATCTAAATAAATCTTTTAATTTATTTCTCCAGAAGAATTTCTGTTCTCCTTTTTTATTTGTATTAATACTGATTGTAAAAAGTCCAGCACATCTGCCATCTCTTCTCTCTATTGTGATCTTGCTTTATATATTTAGAGTATTTGTTATTGTGAGCAGGATGTGCGACAGTGGTGAAGGCCTCTACACCTTCCAGACCAATGAGGGGGAGCAGATCTACCAGAGGGTCCACTCTTCTACAATGACTATTGCTGAGCAGCACAAAAAGGTCCTGCTTGGGATTGAGAAAAACAGAAAGGTGAGATCATGGCTTCCACATGCACACCCTAGACACTCACTTGCTGTCATGATCAGAGGGGAGAAGCAGAGAAATAAAGCATTTTATGATGTGACAGACTTTAGTTTACAGAGTGTTAAACATTACCCCGATGCCTCTTGTAAGGTAGAATTTCTTAGCCTAAATCTGTCCAATCTATCTATGGTTGGAAGCATTAGTGAGTTTCTTAAAACTGAAGTAGGTAATTCTGATTAAAAAATGATTTTTTTTTACATGTTGTTTAGATGATATGTACTGACAGTAGAATATGTGACATATTATATATGTAAAAAAAATCAAGGTCCTCTGGCCTCTCACATTGGTCCTAATTGCATTTGCAGTAACGGTAAATACGCTGTTCTGAGTCAGAAACAGAGCCAGTACAAATGTCTTTATGTCTGCGTACGTGCTGTACACACCCTCCCCCCACAGCACATACTTTCATTTAAACTGAAGATTGTCAGTATGTTGCAGCGCTGCTGATAGCGCAGAAACAGTTAGCAGAGTTATTGTACTAGCAAACATTTCTAGCATTAGGCTACATATTGCTAGAATTATTCCTTACCTTATGTAGCTATCATTATGTTAGCTTATAACTATAAAAGGTTTAGATTACAAAGTTGCATCAAAATCAAAGTAGTAGTATTGTCAATGTAAAGAATCAATAATCAGTCTCGTTGTCATAGTCAGTGTAAAGCATATTGATGATGTTTAGTTCCTACTAGTGAAATCCCCATTGCTTACTCTGCTGACTAGCCTGCTTGTTCACGGTGAGCTCCACTGTGGGAAGGAGGAGCGGAGTATGAACGTTTACATCCAAGATTGCTGAGCACACAATTATGCGGCTGTGCTACAACTTATTTTTATTAATCATCACAATCATGCTTCTTCCTTCGTTTGTGTGGATTGACTTCGACAGACCAACCCTTTCACCTAAGGTTCCTGCAGTCCGCTTAAAAGTTAGATGAAGTCCTGTATGGTAGTTTGTTTAGCTATCTCTTATAAACTGGGCTGTTATGTGCATGTGACACCAAGATGCTTTCTAAGGACTCAAAGGCCGGCTCCTACCCATGTACACCAACTTCCATCCTACCCCGATCTGCATACTGGCACCACATCACTGGAAACCAGACCAGCCTGGACTACGGAAGTGGTAGGTCACATTAAATTTATCATAGTAACTTACTGCAGCTACTGATATGTTTAATTATTTTAATTTTGTCAGTTCAAATAAAGCAATAATACATCAATTACAGTCATAAACAATCTGGGTGGCTGGTGTTGCCACTTACCCAGCCATTCAAGAGCCAGTGGTTGCATTTATAATTTAGAACGTCAAGTTGCAATAGGGAAGGTTAACGGTTATCCATGCTTGATTCAAGCAATGTGTTGTTATTTCACCATTGTACAAAATGCATTTTGAATTGATCGTGTTTAGTATTTCTACTACTGATTCTTCCATTGGATTCTACCTAAAATTCAGTTACTTTTTGCAACCTACTGAGTTCAAAATCTCCCTAAAGGCATGGTGGTTGAGAGTCAAACAAGGAAGGTTTTAGATGTTATTCAGTGTTTGCAAAGGAGGACTCTTAAGAGTAGAATAATCAGAATAATAAAGTTTATTGAACAGAGTTTGAATGTGATCTTGGAACTGGAGCGGCAGGAACAAGGGAGCTTCTGGAAGACGGGAACAGAGATGGTTAGATGCAGTCGTGGTGAGTGGAAAACTTCTGGAGGAGATGATAAACGCCAGGGAGAGGTGATTGGGTTGAGGGTTTACTTGAAGGGGTGAAGGTTGTCCAAGAGGCCCACTGAAGGTTTGCTGGCTGAGGCTGGAGCGGTCAGATCGAGCTGAGGGGACGAGGAGTGTGGAGTCCAGAGTTGATGATGGAAATCAGAGACTTTCACAGATGATCTTGAGCATAAGGGAGTCTTGGATGAAATGAAACCTGGATTGAGCACACAAGAGGAAATACTGGAGAGCAACGAGGAAAAAACTTGAACACAAAAATTCATAGGAACTGGCACTGAGAGCAGGAAACGTTACGTGTTGTAACAAAACACTCAAGCAAAATGTGGCTGGTCCACCACTCCTCTTAAGCAGCTCCAGCTCATCAGCGGATGGGAAACACCTGTGCTAGAAGCACAGATGTTCTGATGTACTCCAGCGAGGGAGGAGCTCTGGTGACCCCCAGTGGACAACCTAAATGGCAGGAAACCCCCTAAACCTGACAAGTAGTGCTGTATTCTGAAAAAGAATAAGCCCTATATAGTGAAGATTATGTACTATTTTAGAGGCTTTGTTAATTTGCATAGTTGCTCTAAAATGAACACATTCTTTAGGGTATTATTGGCATTATTAATCCATGAACTCTGTTTCCACTCTCTTTGCAGATGATGGTGCAGAGGATGAACTACTGACAACGAATCAGACATCTGAGGGTCACACCACTCTGCCTCTGAATGCACAAGCACAGTCCTTATCACATATACCCTATGTTTCCAGGACTGTTGCACGCACACATACACATTCATACATACACACATAGAACAGGATTTGGAGACGTTTGTAGTTGCAGTTTGATGCTGTAGCATTATTCTCAGAAAGACATGATTCCCAGCATAGTAATTATTTGTAGATAGACTGCACTCTACAGGGCTTCCATACATGACTTTAGATCTGCACTGGGCTAAGGTTTTGGTTATGATTGTGTTCCATCTGGGGTTTTATGAAATGTAGTTTTTTTGACATTTACATGTTTTAACAATTTTAGAGACCCATCTTTTATCTAGATTAAACTTTAGTTCTCTTTAAAAAAAAGTGAGTAGCCGTGTTACAAAATATGCATGTTACGACAATGATGGGTAAAACAAAAGCATTTCGTATTGTTTCCTGGGGATACAAGCTGTACGACTGCAGGTCTGAGCACAGCTGCATCTCAAAGGTGGAACTCTCTCCATTCGGGGCTTTTGCACACATGGACATTAAAGGCTTTCTCAAACATGCATGACAGCATCTAAAGAAACACTCCGTGTGATAACAGTTCTGCATTTGCTGTTTTCATTCATTTATTTAATTACATATGTGTCAAGTGTATGTTATATCAATTATACCTTATTTATTTCTATTTATTTTAAGGTATATTAAATAAAAACACTTTAATGAATATTTAACCCCCAAGAGAATAGGCTATTTTTAATTGTAATATTAGTTTGGCTATTAAGCCCCCCCCCCAAACCAATTTTAAATCAGATCTAAGAAAATTATTAGGCGACAAGTTTAGGATACCATAATTACATTGTTTGTCTTAAAGAAAATCCCTTATCAAAAACATTGCTTGCCAAATTAAATTACATTTCTAAAATCTCTTTGTCATCACCTCGGTCATCTTTTCTGCTGTCATATTATTTAACTATTTACTGTTTTAATGTCTCACTAAAAAGTTAAAAAGCATTGTGGAAGAAAACGGGTACATTAACCCGCAAACCATAATTTATATTTCATACCCGTAAACAGTTTTTTTTTATTATTATTGTGTTCTGCTGCTCTCTCTCTGTTGAAATCACTTTGAATATCAGATGGAACGACCACTTCTAATCTTAAAGGTTTTTTTGTATTCTACTGAAACACATCATTAGTCTTCACACAGGGCTCTATTTCCCCATTAAAAAAGTAATTAGCCATTTTTACAGATACAAGCAGCCCAAATGAGTTTGCTCCATAAGGTGTCTGCGCTCTCCTAGAGACAGGATGAGAAGCCCGATATTACTGAGGGGACTTGGAGTCAAGCTGCTGCTTCCACCCATTGGGAAGAGGCAGTTGAGGTGATAAAATGCATATTGTTTTGTAGCTGCATGCTATGATGTAGATGCTAATTTGTTATTAAACATTTATGATAACACAAACATGGGGGGGAGTGTACTTCACAGCTGCATTGCGTCAAATCAATTTAATGTTCAAACTGGAATTGTATAAAGACAGCCCGTGATGTTAGGTGGATAAATGCAGTGTCCAAAGCGCTAAGATGCCTTAATAGTAGCACCAAGTGCTATCAACACTGGTTTTCTAATCTGGAAGATCCCTAGTTTTGCTTTTATTTATTTCTTTGTTTTTTGCTTTTGGACTAATGCCTTTGCCCAAAATAATGTGACCTTTCATAAACAGAATCCGTGTGCTGGGTGTCAGATGAGACTGTCACTGGAATATTTTTGTAGGTGTGCACATTTTGTAGTTCGTGTTTGTTCCAACTCCCAAGTATTTACAGATTTGTACTGAGCTGAATTTATACAACCTTGTCATTATCCCAGGGTCTAATGTTGAAGATAGACCAACAGTGTGGCTGAAATACCTTATTGATAATGCATTGCAAATTTCTGAGCAGTAATGACTCTTTAAGGGGAAACACATTTGCTTTGCTGGCTTAAAATCCACACCATCCACATATATTTAATTTACAGCTTCTTTTAAATGTTTAATGTAGGCAGGTCTGTCGTAGTAAAATGGAGATGCCCATTTAAATAAAATATTAACTGCTGAGAACAAACCCTGTCTAGTGGATGTAATACAGTGGTCAACATCTGCAAACAACAAAAATCACTGCAAACACATAAATGACGTTTGTGTGCAAACGAAAGATGCTGACACCACATGAACTAAAAGCAAAGGGGGGAATGTTGCAAATGATAAAAACCTTTGCTGAAGTAAAATGCTGCAATCTCACTAGAAAACGGTGTGCCTCAGACCAATAGGGGGAATCATTCACCAAATCATAGTGGTCCACAAACTGAGAAAAGATGTCATGACTACTGAACTACTGATGCATCCAAAGGGAAGTTTTAGGAAGAAAAGCTGAATTAAACGTCATTTCTTTTTCAAACACTTGTGAAGCAAAAGTATGCTGTATGTTTGTACCGTTTTCAGCATTTTCCTTTTACTTCTTCTAATTTGAACTATAGGTGAAGCACTGAAAAAAACAACCAGCTGGAAGCACATTATATCGTATCAATTATTGTGCTGTCAGGAAAACTCCTTTTTATTTACGCAGCTTGACACTAAAAATATACTGAAGGAAACTAGACTTGCTGAAATTTCGGCCCAACTTTCTCTCCATGTTGGTTGTACATATTCTGTTGGAGATTGTTTGTGTATTTACAAAATTATATTGATGATTTGTTCTTTACATTGATTTGTACATGAAACTATGAATTTATTTATTTTTATTCAGTTATTTTTATTTGTTTGTGTAAAAGTGCATTCTAAGAGGTAAGATTACCCAAAATGTTTACAAGAATGCAGACAGAACAGACTTTGCACCTTGCACAAGCAGATGATATTCTGTCAATTCTTTATCAGCATGAATCTGCACCTATTTCGGCAAGAAGAAAAAAATCCACCTTAGTATGTTGTGCACTGTGGTTGTGCTTTTTGGCAGTTTATTAGTTGCTGTCACACATTGTTGTGTATGTGTTTTTCCTGGAAAAAAAACGAATGAAAAATCTAACACATGTAGTTGATTGACTCTTTTAGACTCAAACTGACATTACCAGGCTTGACAAATCATTAAAATGAATTCAGCACTGTTGAGCAGCAGGATAGCACAAATAAATAAAGTAATCACAGGAAACAGGAATTCAACCTTCACATAAAAATACTATCAACAAACTCACTGAGCTAAATATTAAGGAATAAAACTAACACAAGTAAAAAGAGAAAAACCCCAAAACATGCAAATAAGAAATAGGACAAATTATCCCTAAGCAAGTTAGTCTTGTTTGAGAGTATATGGAGCAAATGGTATTTGTTAAAATAACCAGTCAGTTTAAAATATAAACAGATGTAAAGATGAAACATTATTTCAAAGAATTAATGCTTCATCAAATACGTTGTGTTCACAAGGACAACATTTTGGGTGTCAGGAGCGTCTGGTTTAGATGGAATGTCAGTGGTGGACGCACATCTATGGGGCGGCTTAACCCCTACATAAGACACACCATATTAGAAGGCACATGGAGCTTTATTAGTGAGGGCTTTATATGTCAAAAGAAGAATCTTAAAATCTATTCTAACTTTGACAGGGAGCCAATGAAGGGAAGCTAAAATTGGGGAGATATGATCTCTCTTTTTAAGTTTCATCAGAACTCTTGCTGCAGCGTTTTGGACCAACTGAAGACTTTTAATTGCATTTTGTGAACTTCCTGCTAATAAAGAGTTACAATAGTCCAGCCTTGAAGTAAAAAATGCATGGACTAGCTTTTCAGCATCTATCCTAGAGAGAAGATTTCTAATTGTTGCTATATTCCTAAGGTGAAAGAAGGAAATCTTACAGACCTGTTTGATATGGGACTTGAAAGACATTTCCTGATCAAAAATAACACCAAGGTTCTTTACATTGTCACCAGATGCCAACCTGATTCTATCCAGGTCAAGTGGCTGACTAAGCAATTTCTTTTTTAGAGGTTTTGGTCCAAACATAACAACTTCTGTCTTTTCAGAGTTCAAGAGCAGAAAGTTTAATGTCATCCACATTTTTATGTCATCTAGACATGCCTGTAATCTACCAAACTGACTGGATTCATCCGGATTTATAGATAAATACAGTTGTGTATCATCAGCATAACAGTGGAAATTAACACCATGCTGTCTGATGATTTTACCAATAGGGAGCATGTATATAGTAAATAGAATTGGGCCAAGTACAGAACCCTGTGGTACTCCACAAGTAACCTTACAATACGGAGAAGATTTGTCATTTAAATGAACAAACTGGGATCTATCAGACAAATAAGATTTAAACCAGCCTAGTGCTGTTCCCTTGATCCCCACAGTGTGTTCGAGCCTTTCAATGAGGATATTGTGATTGACTGTGTCAAAAGCAGCACTGAGATCTAACAAAACTAGAATAGACACGAGCCCATTGTCTGAGGACATGAGAATATCATTAGTAACTTTAAGGAGAGCTGTCTCAGTGCTATGATGAGCTCTGA